>JAHLWY010000223.1:0-83775 GCA_020002185.1 Paraescarpia echinospica
TTAACCAACTAATAGCCGGGCTTGATATAAACTTATTCGTCCTAGATACAGCAAAACCGAACCCCCTGGGAATGCCCTATAACTTCGGTCAGATCCACTCAACTTCTTGTCTAAATATAATATGTGTTACATATCCGACCTACAACCAGCCACTACTAGGCTCCTTGACATTACGCCGGTTAATTATAATTTAATACCACTGGGATCTCTGTGGCGAGTTGGATTCACGACATTAACAGCATCTCCCCAATCTTACAACTTTATACCTTTTACTTAGAAAATACATAGGTGTGAAAACACATCAGCCGCGCTGACATCTCGTAAAATATCATTGCAGCTGCAAATCTTAACATGAATGCTTTAGCACCCATTAGAATCTATTCAAGTATATGATCCTTGTGGCAACAAAGTTTATTTATTATATTGCTTGTTGCGTGTGAAGGTAACATAGTCAGCATACACACTTTAATGCGAACGTGGAGATATCAGGATTTGGCTTGGCAGCTATCGTGGAATTCAAACTGGTTATTCTAACTTACACGTCAACGGCAGAATAGGATTCATTATCTCACAGAATGTTGGGCTAGACATTGAAATAACTTTATACGTGATATAGAAGCCGAGAAATCATTGAATATGTTTAACGTAACGAAGATGGCAATAATAAGAATTACTAATTAAAGCAACACAACAAATTAAAACTACTACACACAAAGATAAAGAGTGTGTCAATATCGTTCTAACAATACTTAAATAAATATGCACATATATATATATAAAAGATGCGCAGACACATGTTACACACAATATGCGTGGATCCAGTATAATGTAAAGTATACAGGGGCGTGTCCAGAGAGGATAGTCCGAGGGGGGGGGCACAGAAACCTTCACGGGAGGCCAAACCAAAACCAAAACCAATTTTTTTTAACTACCGCGCCGCCGTAATTTCAGCTTATCCGCTGTCTCGGCTCGACTCGTGACATCGGAAGACGGTGCTATTGAAAATTGTTCGTCGCTACATGACCGTAACTTCACCTTCTTCTCCTACACCCTGTCTCCCTCTTGGCTCGACTTGACGGGTGACATCGGAAGACGGGAGGGTGGGGTGTTGGAGGGGGGGGGTGCGGTTGAAAATTGTTGCCGGCGTAACTTCAGTCCCGGGGGCACATTAAGGATCTAGAGCAGCGGTACCCAAACTGTTAGGGTACGCGATATATTCTCCAGGGGCCAGATACGCGAAGGGTTGGCTGAAACTAAGGATTTCATGAACACATATTCGTATGGGAATTCAATACAGAGTTCATGTTCTTACATCCTTCAGAATTCAGTACGAAGGGAGAAGACGTTTTCCGGGAGAGGTTTGTAAGTGTTTTGAGGCTGCGAAACTGTCGTAGGGCAAAGTATCTGTGAATACGCCTAGCCGACGGTGCGCTGGACATACTTGGCAGTAGTGCTGGCCATGCATGTTCGTGGACAAAGTAAGAGCATTCACCGTGAAGCTGGGGCTGTGCGAGTGCAAAGACAAGGACGGAACATCCAACATCCGTGATTTTTCTTGCACAGCACTTGATGGTGACGAAATTCAGAAGAGAACATGGGACATCTTGTGCACAGTGTTCGTAAACGATCCCACCACGCATGATGCGCTCTGAAGCTCTTCCCCTGGTTCGTTGTTGAGCGCGGCCTATCCGAACCTGGTGATGTACCCGTGTGATCATTGCTAACGTCTTCATCCACTAGTCTCTTTGAAGTAGGATTATTGGCATTGTTCAGTATAAAGGTCGTATTTCGCGCAGGATTGTGTGTCAAGAGAACCTTCCAGTATGTATTTGTCCAAATTCTTCATCGAATTGAAACTGTGGTTTTGACAAGACTACCCCTTCACATATTGATTGAGCTGGTTTCTTAGTATTACGCAATTCGGGATGCAGTGTTATTTATTTATTTAGTACACTGATGTTTAATGTGATAAGTGTTGTTTCGTCTATAATTCCATATCTTACATTAAGGCGGCGGGGATACGCCGACTATCGTCTCAGGACTAAAGGGGTACGCGGGGAGAAAAAGATTGGGAACCGCTGGTCTAGAGGGGCACGGTCACGGAGGCCTGTACATAAAGTCTGGAGGCACGCCAACTTCAAAACGTGTAGGGAAGGAATGTGTCCACCAGTCCCCCCTAGACACGCCTATGGTATATTTTAAAGAATATATACGTGTGTGCCCGCTCGTTTATTAACAAATATTCTGATATTTCCCGCGGCATCACCATGTGCTCGCTTTGGTATAGGCCCCGACTTCTCAATTTTTCCTGCACAACAACTTAACAACTAAAGCTTATCCAAGACGTTTGACCATATTGTTTATTCTAGGCGAACTTCCATCAAGCAAAATAAATGAGTTAGTGTAACTTTAGAATGCCTGCCAAATAAAACGTAAAAATTTAAACGAAAATATAACTCCATGAATCCGATAGCCAATCCCAACGGATGAAGTTATTCTTGCCTTGAGAGAGTGTGGCACTGGACTTGATTCGTATCCCCTCGCTGCTCCGATATGGCTAGACATCACATCGCGAAAAGGCAGTAATGTTTAGAGAGGCACTGGAGGATGCACTGAACAACAGCCCTTCACATGACATTGCCATTCAGACATGGGAACATCTACGTGACACAGTCCAAACCGCTGCCATCAGAATCTTCGGAACGAAGCAGTCAAGGAAAGCAAATAACTGGTTCGACGCTAACTCCAGCGTAATGACTCCAGCTATCAACGCCAAGCGTGCAGCCCTTGAGGAACACAAGCAATCGCCCAGCCCAGCAGCCCTCCAGGCGCTCCGCACAGCCAGAAGCAAAGTCCAGCAGACTGCTACGCGCTGTGCGATCGAATAATGGCAACAGCTATGCGAAGATATACTGCGGTCAACTGATACAGGTAACACTGGGACCATGTACGTTGGCATAAGGAAAGCAGGGCCTTGCCCAGAGAAAGTCAGTCCCCTTGAGATTTTCCACTGGCGAGCCCATCCATGACATGAAAAAGGCTAATGGAGAGGTGGGCTGAGTACTCAGCGCTGTACTCCAGGGAGAATGTCGCACTAGCTCAGCGTTGGATGGTACATAATATCTGCTCTGGCGAGAAACCAACCATAGAGGAATTCAGCGAGGTCATCGACAACCTCTCCAGTGGAAAAAACACTTGGAAATGGTGGAATTCCGCCCGAAATCATCAAGTGCGGTAAGAGCACTCTACTCGAACGTACATCTCTGTTAGTGCTGGAGTGAATAGGCCGTGCCGCGTGGTGGACGATTACGTCATCACGCTGTACAAGAACAAAGGAGACAAAAGTAACTGCAACAATTACAGAGGCATCTCACTCCTTAGCGTAGTTGGCAAGTTGCTCGTGTCGTCTTGAACGGACTACAAATACTTGCTGAGAAAGCCTACCATGGATCTTGTGTGGTTTAAGAGAAAACATATAAACTACTGATGTAATCGCATTCGTTGATGTTAACAAGGTCTTCGAGCAGGGAGGGCCTGATCAGGAGCCTACCAATTATAGGATGCCACCTAAGCTCTACAATGTAAACAGGTCATTCCACGATGACATGAGAGGTGCAATCCGGTATGACGGTTCCACCTCCGAGACTTTTAACGTTCGCAGTGGCGTCAAATAGGTATGCGTCCTCGCCCCAACCCTCTTTGTGATATTCTTTGCCCTTATGCTGAAGCACGTCTTCGGATCTTCGACAGAGCGAGTGCGTATGCCCACGATGTCTGACGGAAAAATATCCATCTTGTGTCGCCTAAAAGCGAAGACCAATTTGTGCCTGGCCCTCGTCAGAGACTTCCGTTCCCCAGTACATTTCATGAACGGCTTTTCAGAGGCATGCACCGATTTTGGGTTGACAATCAGCTTGGGAAAGAATAACGTCATGGGGCAGGATGTGGTCACTCCCCAAACCATCAATATGAACAACCATAAGCTAGAGGTTGTCTGTTCCCTCTCCAACTACCTCTGATCCACCATTGCTGCCAACCTCTCCTTAGAAGCAGATGTCAGTAGAAGGAATGGGACAACCGCCTCAACACGCGCCCATCTTACACAGAAAGTCTGAAACAACAAAAAACTGATGGAATACACAAAGGTGGCAGTGTATAACGCCTACGTACTGAGTACACACCTTTACGGCATTGAATCCTAAACACTGCACTCCACCCGGGAGAATCGACTGAACGCATTTAACACTTATGTGGTTAAACAATCTAAACATTTTGAAGTTGGACAACATTAGCAAAGCAACCCGGAGGTGTTCGGGACGGGATGCGAGTCGGCTTGGTGACGTGCGGTCACCGTATACGTCAAAAGGTAGCTCCGTACCGAACAGCGAAGGTAAATATTTACAGTGTTGACTGAATTACTTTTATTTTGTACTTGAGTAAAAGTACAGGTAACTCACCTCAAAACTACTTAAGTAAAAGTAAAAGTACATTGAAAAAAAGTAAAAAGTAAAAATAACTTTCAAAAGTACTTGAAGTAAGAGTAAAAGTAAAAGTACAATTCAGCGTTTTAATTTCAACATTACAGCAACTATTCAGGCATAGTGAATGCAAATTATTATTTTGCAAACATCGTGCGACCATTCCTAATCATCCAAGCTGGTTCTGACAAAGTGCTTACTATACACGAGCCTGATCAACAGGCAGTTCGCATTCAGACAGCAAGACATTTTTGCTGTCTGTCCCTGACATTTTACGCAGTTTTGACATCAAATTATATAGAGGGATATGTATAAGTTTAGTGAGACTGACATTAACTGTACAGTTATCTTACACGCTGAGAAATATAGTGAAAATACTGTGCATTACAAGAAACCACAAATGCTGTGCATTACAATTTACAACAATTAAACAGCAACTTCAAGTGGAATGTGGTTTGACGTATAAATGGCAGCAATATCCTAACAGGACTTTGTTGAGTATATAACAAGATCCAGAAATACACCAAGAACAATACATGAAACAGGACGAATAAAATTGTTGCATCTTAACAACATTCATTATGTTAATTCCTTTTGAATGTTGTCAGTTAAATAGATAAAGTATATGTTGCACATTAAAGCGGATTATTTTTTATAATAAACTCAAGCTAATAAAAAATCTATATCACAAATATTAGGTTGATTTTGGCGTTTTGTAAGTCTGTCTCCTCTCGGGCGCCAAGGTCAACTTGCAGTATCCTCTCATCTACCAACCGGCGATGTCCATACAGTTCCTTGTAGCAGTATCCTCTCATCCATCAACTGGCGATGTCCATACAGTTCCATGTAGCAGTATCCTCTCATCCACCGACTGGCGATGTCCATACTGTTCCTTGTAGCAGCATCCTCTCATCCACCAACTGGCGAAGTCCATACAGTTCCCTGTAGCAGTATCCTATCATCTACCAACTGGCAATGTCCACACAGTTCCTTGTAGCAGTATCCTCTCATCCACCGACTGGCGATGTCCATACTGTTCCTTGTAGCAGCATCCTCTCATCCACCAACTGGCGATGTCCATACTGTTCCTTGTAGCAGCATCCTCACATCCACCAAATGACGATGTCCATACAGTTCCTTTTAGCAGTATCCTCTCATCTACCAACTGGCGATGTCCATACAGTTCCATGTAGCAGTATCCTCTCATCTACCAACTGGCGATGTCCATACACTTCCTTGTAGCAGTATCCTCTCATAGACCATCTGGCGATGTCCATACAGGTCCTTATAGCAGTATCCTCTCATCCACCAACTGGCGATGTCCGTACAGTTCCTTGTAGCAGAATCCTCTCATCCATCAAGTGGCGATGTCCATACAGTCCCTTGTAGCAGAATCCTCTCAACAACCAATTGGCGAAGTCCATACAGTTCCCTGTAGCAGTATCCTATCATCTACCAACTGGCAATGTCCACACAGTTCCTTGTAGCAGTATCCTCTCATCCACCAACTGGCGATGTCCATACAGTTCCTTGCAGCAGTATCCTCTCATTGTTGCATCTTAACAACATTCATTATGTTAATTCCTTTTGAATGTTGTCAGCTAAATAGATAAAGTATATGTCTCCTCTCGGAGACAGTTCCATGTAGCAGTATCCTCTCATCTACCAACTGGCGATGTCCATACAGTTCCATGTAGCAGTATCCTCTCATCTACCAACTGGCGATGTCCATACACTTCCTTGTAGCAGTATCCTCTCATAGACCATCTGGCGATGTCCATACAGGTCCTTATAGCAGTATCCTCTCATCCACCAACTGGCGATGTCCGTACAGTTCCTTGTAGCAGAATCCTCTCATCCATCAAGTGGCGATGTCCATACAGTCCCTTGTAGCAGAATCCTCTCAACAACCAATTGGCGAAGTCCATACAGTTCCCTGTAGCAGTATCCTATCATCTACCAACTGGCAATGTCCACACAGTTCCTTGTAGCAGTATCCTCTCATCCACCGACTGGCGATGTCCATACTGTTCCTTGTAGCAGCATCCTCTCATCCACCAACTGGCGATGTCCATACTGTTCCTTGTAGCAGCATCCTCACATCCACCAAATGACGATGTCCATACAGTTCCTTTTAGCAGTATCCTCTCATCCACCAACTGGCGATGTCCATACAGTTCCTTGTAGCAGTATCCTCTCATCTACCAATTGGCGATGTCCATACAGTTCTTTGTAGCAGTATCCTCTCATCTACCAGCTGGCGATGTACATACAGTTCCTTGTAGCAGTATCCTCTCATCTACCAACTGGCGATGTCCATACAGTTCCTTGTAGCAGTATCCTCTCGTCTACCAACTGGCGATGTCCATACATTTCCTTGTAGCAGCATACTCTCATCCACCAACTGGCGATTTCCATATAGTTCCTTGTAGCAGTATCCTCTCATCTACCAGCTGGCGATGTACATACAGTTCCTTGTAGCAGTATCCTCTCATCTACCAACTGGCGATGTCCATACAGTTCCTTGTAGCAGTATCCTCTCGTCTACCAACTGGCGATGTCCATACAGTTCCTTGTAGCAATATCCTCCCATCTACCAACTGGCGATGTCCATACAGTTCCTTGTAGCAATATCCTCCCATCTACCAACTGGCGATGTCCATACAGTTCCTTGTAGCAGTGTACTCTCATCCACCAACTGGCGATGTCCATACAGTTCCTTGTAGCAGTATCCTCTCGTCCACCAACTGGCGATGTCCGTACAGTTCCTTGTAGCAGTATCCTCTCATCCACCAGCTGGCGATTTCCATACAGTTCCTTGTAGCAGTATACTCTCATCCACCAACTGGCGATGTCCATAGAGTTCCTTGTAGCAGTATCCTCTCATCTACCAACAGGCGATGTCCATAGAGTTCCTTGTAGCAGTATCCTCTCATCCACCAACTGGCGACGTCCGTACAGTTCCTTGTAGCAGTATCCTCTCGTCCACCAACTGGCGATGTCCGTACAGTTCCTTGTAGCAGTATCCTCTCATCCACCGACTGGCGATGTCCATACTGTTCCTTGTAGCAGCATCCTCTCATCCACCAACTGGCGATGTCCATACTGTTCCTTGTAGCAGCATCCTCACATCCACCAACTGACGATGTTCATACAGTTCCTTTTAGCAGTATCCTCTCATCCACCAACTGGCGATGTCCATACAGTTCCTTGTAGCAGTATCCTCTCATCTACCAATTGGCGATGTCCATACAGTTCTTTATAGCAGTATCATCTCATCTACCAGCTGGCGATGTACATACAGTTCCTTGTAGCAGTATCCTCTCATCTACCAATTGGCGATGTCCATACAGTTCTTTGTAGCAGTATCCTCTCATCTACCAGCTGGCGATGTACATACAGTTCCTTGTAGCAGTATCCTCTCATCTACCAACTGGCGATGTCCATACAGTTCCTTGTAGCAGTATCCTCTCGTCTACCAACTGGCGATGTCCATACAGTTCCTTGTAGCAGCATACTCTCATCCACCAACTGGCGATTTCCATATAGTTCCTTGTAGCAGTATCCTCTCATCTACCAGCTGGCGATGTACATACAGTTCCTTGTAGCAGTATCCTCTCATCTACCAACTGGTGATGTCCATACAGTTCCTTGTAGCAGTATCCTCTCGTCTACCAACTGGCGATGTCCATACAGTTCCTTGTAGCAATATCCTCCCATCTACCAACTGGCGATGTCCATACAGTTCCTTGTAGCAATATCCTCCCATCTACCAACTGGCGATGTCCATACAGTTCCTTGTAGCAGTGTACTCTCGTCCACCAACTGGCGATGTCCATACAGTTCCTTGTAGCAGTATCCTCTCGTCCACCAACTGGCGATGTCCGTACAGTTCCATGTAGCAGTATCCTCTCATCCACCAATTGGCGATGTCCATACAGTTCCTTGTAGCAATATACTCTCATCCACCAACTGGCGATATCCATACAGTTCCTTGTAGCAGTATCCCTCATCCACCAACTGGCGATGTCCGTACAGTTCCTTGTAGCAGTATCCTCTCATCCACCAACTGGAGATGTCTATACAATTCCTTGTAGCATAATCCTCTGATCTCCCAAGTGGCGATGTCCTTACCGTTCCTTGTTGCAGTATCCTCTCATCCACCAACTGGCGATGTCCATACAGTTCCATATAGCAATATCCTCTCATATACCAGCTGGCAATGTTCGTACAGTTCCTTTTAGCAGTATCCTCTCATCTACCAACTGGCGATGTCCATACAGTTCCTTTTAGCACTATCCTCTCATCCACCAACTGACGATGTCCATACAGTTCCTTTTAGCAGAATCCTCTCATCCACCAACTGGCGATGTCCATACAGTTCCTTTTAGCAGTATCCTCTCGTCCACCAACTGGCGATGTCCATACAGTTCCTTGTAGTAGTATCCACACATCCACCAACTGGCGATGTCCATACAGTTCCTTGTAGCAATATCCTCTCATCTACAAACCGGTGACGTAGTTAATTAAGAAAAAACTTGAAGGTATAGTTATTTTTAGTTGTTTTACTTTTGAGTTTCAATCCCCAGGTGGCATCACTATTGCATGAAATGCCGCAATTGGCAAAAAAATGAACATAATTTCTAAGTACTGTATTGGTGACAATAGCTGCTGTGATTTCCAATACGCTTTACAATGAGCAATCCGTCATCATTTTGGATAATTTATATTAAAAGTGTTGTAGTTGCATATGCAACAGATAATGACATCCAGAAACATGTTTTTTAATAATAAAATCAACGCATGCATTTCATTCCATGCATTAGTGGTAGGTTAAGCAAATGTTGTTTCTGAAATGGGGAAAACTGTAACCCAAATCACGGTGGAAATGCCGACCCACCTTATGGTTTTCCAAGACCTCCAATTGCACACGTTGAGGCTCCCTTAAAGGGATTCTTTGAGAATATCTTTGTAATGTACGCAATTATTAGGTAATCCTCTTAATATGATTATTTCATGTAATTCTATGCCTTTATTTAATTAGAATTATGTTTTATTAATCACTAATGACCCTGACAAAATATCGAACAAATAACTCTGCGTACGCGGAGTTTCTACTTTGGGCCCACCTTCACAATCCATACAAGGCATGCTCATGAATATTCGGGAATGTCCGTCAGACTTCGATTAGCTACGCCGAGTTAATAGATGCAAGAAATACGTCATCAACATGTGTGTATTTGGATTGAGAATGAGTCGTGACCAATAAAATTATCAAAATGAAACGTGGACCAGCTGCTGTTTATGTCACAGATTCAGTAAAATAAAGAAGGAAAATATATGGAATAAACGGAGAATGAACATAGCAACAGTTCATGACAGACGGATTGATTTAAAAGAAAAAACAACACCTCTCTATGCACGAAGCCGCCGATGGCGACGCCGATGTCATATTGAATGATTGGCATTGTTTTTGTTGGAATATAAAAACTATGGTACTACCATGTTAATTTTTCACTAGGTACATCTGGCTATACATTTTGAAGTGAAGTTTTAATGAAACGTTTAGATAACAGAAACTTACTGAAGCCGATAAACATTCAATAATGAAACCATTTTATTTGCACCATCAATCCAGCGATTTCCATCAGCAGTATAAATACATTACACATCACTGGTGTAATCTACAGTATTAAAATTGGATAGGTGGTTACGCGCTTTCTTATCTACGCAAGGTTTACTTTTACTAGTTTTAGTTTGAAAATGTAGATCTATAAAGAGCATAACATTACTGTCGACAAAATATTAAAATCTATTGCATCAGTGGAAAAACTGATTTTATTTTGTACTCGGAGTGCAATAATTATTTGTTATGTCCATCATTTAGAGTAAAAGATATTGAAAAAAAAATTTCTGTCGAACTCCCGTTTCGATAACAAATAAAATGGTAATTGTATGATGGAAATAAAGTATAAAATTACAAAACTTTAAAAGTAACGCATATTCTAAAACACTGTTTTCAGTCATCATTGGTGTATTTAGCTCAAGAAGATCCCTAAGACATTTTGAATGTTGTGGAACATTTATATTTTATGAATTTTCAAAATTATTGTAAAAGTAACTTTGTCAACACCTTTTTATACACTACTCCCAGTATAGTTCACTTAACACAAACTTGTTTCGACACATTTTGAAGAATATGCTGTAGAACACAATCCAAACATGATGAGCATAAAAAAGCATAAATGTTATTATGTACTCCTACTTTTCAACATAATGACAGGATGATGTGCATTTGGATGCACAAATCGATCGATTGCTCAAATAAATCCATTTGAAACGTAGTGATGTACATATTCCCAGCAGAAGCCACACGGAATTAATGTGGCAGAACAAAGTCAGACATCTTCTTCACTACTGTGTCAGTTAACATATTGTCCTATTAATAGCACTGCTATGCACTTTGATACACAAAGCTATCAGATGCACACATCCACTTGAAACTCGAAGTGAGGTACAACTTCCCAGAACAGAATGGGGCAGAACAAAGTCAGACATCATCTTATGTCAGGTGACCTATTGTCCAATTATTGGCAGTGTTAAGTAGAGCTCTTCAATTTCCTCTTTCCATCAGCTCAGCTATTTCCAATGTTCCTGCAAATAAACAAAGTTGAATTTATGAAACTGAGCCTAAATAAGAGTTAACTATCTCAACACTGTGGAGATTAATTCTGTTTATATATTGGATTATGGGACTTATCACCAAGTGTACAGTTGGCTAAGTGGAACAGAAATACAAGAGAACCTTGTTATGTTGATTCAGTCAGACTAAAATCCCAATCCATTACTTTGGCCAACTTTTAATTTGCTTCTACATAATTACCTGTATGCATTGGTCATATACCGTGCACTCTAGATAACTTGAACTCACATAAGTAAATTTTTGCTAAGTTAAATAAATATTGCCCTCGGTCCAGGGCAAAGGTCCCAATAAGGGGACCTTCTGATAACTTTCTAGTTATCAGAAATTCCACTTATCAGTATAGTCATGGGTCCCTGGAAGTTCAACCTTATCCAGAGTGCACTGTATGTTTTCCATTATTCTTGCTCAAATAATTAATGTTGTATGTAAGTATACATATGGGCCAATCTCGTGAAAAGTGTACAATAACAGTAAAGTAACATGTCAAAAATAAATGTTTCATTTGTTTTTAGCGAGTACTATTATTATCAAATGTGCCATTCACATGAAGCAGTGCAACTCGATCTGATGTATTACTAGATTTTTAATAATATATTCATGGATAAAAACTTATGTAAACTAGAGTGCAGACCTGCTGGTGTCTAAAATCCGTGCATCGCAAAATTCCGTGGCAACATGGTATTGTACATTACATTAAATGATGACATGCCAGCCAGGTTTACTGGCAATCGTAGCTGTAGCATTAAAACAGTCTGTGAACGTACGAATCTCACATTTTTATGTTTCGGTTCAAATAAGTGGGGAAACGGGGACTTTTCAAAAACGGCTGACTGGAATTTGGAAAGGCAAGACCAATAGACACACATACCCAAATCCCAGCCCAGGGACCCAGATTTAGGCTTTAACCAAACAAATTACATCCACGACCAGGTTAATCATCTTCCTATGGTTGCATATACTGATATTTTAGCGTGCAATTTCGTTCACTGCATGTCAAATATTGGACAATGCAGTTTTATTAACTAGAAAGACGAGAACTTTGCCTAAGGCTATGTTAGTTATTGTAGTTGAGGCTCGACAGACTCAGTCTCAGTGACAGTCCCAGCGGCAGCTGACACCGACTGCAGCCGTCCGCGTTAGCGGACGTTATAATTCTATTTAATCGAAACATTACTCAGTTGACGGCATTGGGAAGCAGGGTAACTAAACAGTGCATACGCTTCCAACACTTATAAAAAATAGCTGTAATATGCATATGTCTACAAATTGCTTATTTACAATGCCATTGCTTGAATCAACTCACCTCGGAAACTAACATATCAACTATGTGTGTGACGTCAACGGTCGTCGTGTGGTTCAAAGCGCGCGCATGAATATTCATTACACGCGGGCTGCAGAATTAATCATCAACGCGGCAGCAAGCTCAAAATGATTCGCGTAAGCACAATTGTTTATCGTTTTTTTGCGCAGATAACACCCAAATTTTACATAAACATGCAAGACATAAGTAATAATAATAATAAATAACTTCTTACGCGCCAATATCCTCAGACAATCCGAGCTCAGTGGCGCACCAAAACCAAAGGATTAAGCATTCTCGTACTCGTGTGATAGGCAATAATGTTGGTGGTTCAAACCCCGGCCTCCCCGGTTCCAACGCCTTAGCGTTACTGACTCTCCCTCGTCTTCGCGAACTTGCCAAGAGGCCACAAATCACACATACCCTCTAAAAGAATGCCTAAATGAATGACGATTGGTTGTGATGTGTGATTTTTACCAACACATATGTACGGGACAATTTGTTAATTAGAGCGAATATTGAATGCACTCCCTACTGCATTAGAACTTGCAGGAGGTAGCAATAAATCAACGCTATTCGCTTCGTAGAACGTACCAATATTTCAGAATCCGTCACCACATTGGGACGAAAATTAGGGGTATCGGGTTTGGATGGATTTTTTTAATGAAAAACGAGATATGCCGTTTTCACGAATTATGATACGCCCGCAAGAAGGAACTGTGGGCTCCAAAAAGTGATGCCACCTCGCGGCGCCTGTGTAACCCAGGCAACGAAATTCGCCGTATGTTTGGTCATGGTTGACTGATGAGGTAGGTGTGCGAAAGTTGGTAAATCGGCAGATCGCTACATCCTTGAATTTCGTCTTACCTCTGCGCGCGCAATACTAGTAACATTCGTCCGGTAGATACAACTTCCTTCCGATTGGAAGGACAGATTATCCGTGCGCGCGCACACTTGAGAACTTCCTTCCGATAATAATGCCTTCGTGTTAGCGCCCACATTTTCAAATTTAGAATTGATTTGAATTGACGACGTTATTTAATAAAACTGGGGGTATACATCCATGTTTCATCTACCTGTTTATTATACACTATGATTTGTAGTCTATTTTTGCTGAATTACACCGTACGCTTCATTAATGTAATCTATTCCGACTTTGGGTAACCATCGACGACCTCGCAACTGAACAAAATAAAGGTGACAGACCGATACAATCCTTCTAGACTTTGCGAAGGCCTTCGATAAAATCCCACACCAGCGCCTCCTCAAAAAGCTTGACCACTATGGCATCCGAGGCCATACACTAAAATGGATCGAGGCATTCCTCTCTCGCAGGACACAGGAAGTAGTTGTTGGGGGTACAAAATCATCAATAGGGAACGTTATCTCTGGAGCACCCTTGGATCTGTCCTGGGACCAATACTCTTCTTGATATACATAAATGACATCGGTGACAATATCCAAAACAAAATCAGACTCTATGCAGATTATACTATCCTGTATTCTCCCACAAAAACGCCAATGATAGCAAGAGACTCCAACAAGACCTGAACTCTCTGGGGCTGTGGGAAGAGAAATGGCAAATGCAATTTAACCTAGACAAATACCAGGTGATGACATTAATGAACACCCTCACTGGGGGAAACACACGAAGGCCACCACAGCTAAGGTAAATAGGACAAGCGCCTTCATCTACAGAAACCTCAAAGGACGCCCAGCTACCATTCAGTCATATTGCTTCAAAAGTCTAGCCCGACCAGTACAGGAGTATGCCTCAATACTAGGGATCCCCACCAGATGAAGCTCAAGTCTGACATCGAGATGGCCCAGAGGAGAACCGCCAGGCAGATCTTTCATGACTTATAACAAACGACAAGAGTAGTATAGAGGAGCTGGTCGTTCCCGTGCACGACACCTTTGATGACCTTTAGGCAAAACTTTACTAATAAAAAACGTTTTAATTACCCCTAAACGTTTTCGGCAACCTACTTATAAAAAAAGATCAAAGGCTTTTTTTACACTAATCGTTTTCGGCAACCTACTTATAAAAAACGTGATGGATTACCCCCTCTAAGTACATTTGAGGTGCCACCTAGCGGTGAGTGTAGAGATTAGTTTGTTTGTCCCCTAGCGATCAACGCCGTACCTAGCGCGTGCTGACCTAAGCAATATATGACGCAACTATATAACCACGATAAAACCACTGTGTGCAGATTCCCCCCGTCAACCCTATGTGAATGCCCCACTGTACCCTATGTTTACAAAAACCACTGTGTGCAGATTCCCCCCGTCAGCCCTATGTGAATGCCCCACTGTACCCTATATTTACAGCAGTGTTGTTGCGATAAGCGCTGCTGCTGCTGGAGTGGACTATGGCCCCGGCATGACAGCATAGCTGGCTAGCGCTGTGCGTTCTAGCAGTGCGATCAAAACGAAACCAATGCGTTGTGCGTTTAAATAAATAAATAAATCTAGTAGTGCGTTTAAGACGAAACCAAGGCATAAATACGCTAACGTACAGCGTATAGATTGGTGGCACTGTACGTAGGGTGTTTATGCAGTGGATACAGACGAGTGGAAACGTGAGTAGTAGAGAGAGTATTTATTATAGAATGCTGTGTGCATAAGAATCAACACGGTGACACGTATTGCAGCGCCCACCATATAGAGGTGGTGGGATCGCCGCGTGAAACCCGTGTCGTCGGAGTGGAGTCATCGGACGAGGTGTTGGGATGACTGTGCATGTCGGCTTTGTAGACAGTTGGTGATCTCTATGAAATAAACCACCACAATACATGTACGCGTGTTTAAACAAAGGGTGGCAAATAAAATGAGAACCATGCATGCATGCGTAAAAACAGGCTTACGTGCTTACAACTGTTTAAACAAAGGGTGGCAATGAGAACCATGCATGCACGCACACACGCATACATGCGTAAAAGCAGGCTTACGTGCTTACAACTGTTTAAACAAAGGGTGGCAAAATAAAATGAGAACCATGCATGCACGCACGCATGCATGCTGTGTGACATAAACAACCACAATACATGTACGCGTGTTTAAACAAAGGGTGGCAATGAGAACCATGCATGCATGCGTAAAAGCAGGCTTACGTGCTTACAACTGTTTAAACAAAGGGTGGCAATGAGAACCATGCATACACGCACACACGCATGCATGCGTAAAAGCAGGCTTACGTGCTTACAACTGTTTAAACAAAGGGCGGGAAAATAAAATGAGAACCATGCATGCACGCACGCATGCATGCATGCGTAAAAGCAGTTTTACCGATGTGTTGGCGGCGTACGAGGAGACGTTGTTTTATCCATTGTGTGTGAAATAGACAAACGGTGGAATTTAGCGTCACGCGTATGTGACTGCAAAATCGTGAATGAAATGAGCAATGCGTGTGCCGTCAAAAACAGCGGTGGCGCATGACACTACGGCTTATCGTGATCGGAATGTGAACGGAGAACAATGCCATTTAAAAAAACAATAAACGGAAAGCTGAAAGCATGAAAGTAAGCGTTGTATATGATTAGTTTGGGCTCAGGAATCGTGTGGTGCAGTGATATTAGAGAAATTCGATGTAAAGACACATTTGTCGATGAATGTACTGCCATGACCGCTAACTTTTTTCCTAAAACAAATACCTCGGTAGACTAGGCAGTATGTGTTAAGTACGCATGCGCGATATTTTGTAAGCTGTGGCGCGTGACTTATCGCGATCGGAATGTGAACGGAGAACAATGCAATTTCAAAAACAATAAACGAAAAGCTAAAAGCATGAAAGTAAGTGTTGTATATGATTAGTTTGGGGTCGGGAATCGTGTGGTTTAGTGATATTAGTGAAATTCGATGTAAAGACATATTTGACGATTAATGTACTGACATGACCGCTAACTTTTTTCCTAAAACAAATACCTCGGAAACTAGTCAGTTATGCATCGTATGTGTTAAGTGCGCATGCGCGATATTTTGTAAGATAACGGTAGACTAGGCGGTATGTGTTAAGTGCGACTGCGCCTTATTTTGGAAAGTATAAAACGGTTGAGAAAATGCTATGTTGTATGTCGCCGATGTTCTAACGTATTGTTTCAGCAGCAGCAGCAGCAGACGTTCTCCCGCTGCAACAATAATGGCAGACGAGATACCGAAAAAGATGAAGGCGCCACGCAAGCAGAGTCTGAAGGCCGCAGCGGCCGGCGTCGGTCAACAGCAGCAACCTACGCCAGCAGTAGCAGCGGTGTCAACGGGGGCGGCTCCTGTTAAGAGGCCCGTGGTGCTCATCGCACCACCGCTGGTTGCCGTCGGACGTAAGCGAAGCGCCGAAGAGGCCTTGGACACCGTCGATATGGCTGTAGGGCAGCCGGCCCTAGTGCGGAGCGCGTCACTCGAGCGCGAATGTGAGTCGACGGCATCATCGCGGGCTACATTGGTGAGTCTGAGGCACCTGCAGTGTGCAAACAACGGCGTGTATAAAATTAAGTCGCCCGTTATGATCGACGCTGTGTCGTACAAAGAGAATTGTACGTATTTGGGATGCTCCCGTTGTCGGCGAAAATTGTATGCGAAAAACAAAGGCGGGCGAATGGTATGTCGAACGCACGGTGAGGTGTTTGTGCCGAAATATTTCTTCGCGTTGCGTGTGATGGTGAGGGATGGCGAGGACGAGGAAGACGAGCTTTGCATTACTTTGTTTGACATACATATGTCTAATCTCGTCGAGTATCACGCCGACTACTTGGTGGAGTTGACCGAGGAGCCACTCCGCGATACCGTGCTGGAGTTAACCGGCACGGAAGTGGAGATCAGTGTGCGTAAGACGACTTGGAACGGGGAGCCATCGTATACTGTGCGCACACTGAAGAGATACAACGACGACGACGCCTAATGTGTTGTGTTGTTTGTAGGAAGAGTGCCCGATACTGGTAGATTTGCTGACGCATGCGAACGTACAACAACGAATGAGAAGGCGTCGTAGTCGTGAAATAACTGAGGAGGCCGCGCAACTACTAAGCGAGACGGCCGAGAATTACATAAGGGCGTTTTGGCTAGCTTACGAAGCGAACTTATTTTGTAGCATTCCGTAACTAACAGTTTTGTTTATATGCTGTAGGAAGTGCGCCGCTTACTGCAGAATATGTTAGAGACCAACGAAAGGATGCGTGCGAGGTACGATGATGTTGCCACGTTCGTAAGAACGCTGCTGGAAAGTGAAGTGGAGGGAACTATAAAGAGGGAGGTGGAGGAGGCCGAGAAGGAAGGTCACAATCAGGCGGACTAATCATAATAATGTGTTGTAGGATGTGCTGCTGCAACGCACCAGGCGTGAATGTATGCGAGATTTCATAGACGCGTTGCTGACGGTGGTCACCGAACGTAAAGATAGGACATGCTTTGTGCTGTAGGGAGGAAGCGGAGTGCGTGACGCTAACGTGTTGGACGCCATCATTGAGGAGGCGCTCGGTGTATCGGATACAGCCGCGCGTCGACACTGCGAAGCGACTCGAGCGCCACCACCGACGTATAACGAAAGCCTGTACTCGCCACTGGGGACGATGGGGCCGACGTGCGCTCCGTGTTGGAGCCTATCGGAGGATATGTCGCTACGTCAAATCGTCGTGCCGAGCAGGGCCCAGTTGGTCTGCCGTTATGAACGGCTCGCAATGGCCCTCGTCGCCGAGACCCTCGGTGAGATGATACTGGAGCGGGCGCGCGATAATTGCGGCGTATGTGAGCCCAATGAGGGCTGCCCGTATGTACATATGGCCGGCTATCGTGCGGGACGGCCGAACCGTGTGTACATACAGCGCTTCGACAACACGGGGTGCATCGTAACGCGTCACTTCAACGCCGTGTTGGAAACGTTTCTGCGTCGGTCCCTTATTCCGTGCTTCACGCGTCTCGTGCAAATTCTGCACGAAACTGCGGTGACAACTGGTCAGCAGCCGCAAACGGGTCGTGCGGTGGAACTGTATCTGGTCCAGTTCGTTTCGGAGTGGCTACTAGGGACAAACTGGCGCGACTACATGAACCGTGTTCAGCTGGAGTCGGCCGTCCATACGTACGTCTAGCGCAGGAGTGGACTCGAATAAAGAACGAACAATGCTTGCTTTGCTATATTTCGACTAAATAACGAACAATGCTTGCTTGCTATAGTAACAAAGGCGTTTTGAATGTTGTACGGTGCTTAATAAAACGTTGAAAATGTACTTTCCGTTACCTTACACACACACGTTACCCAAAACAGTCCGAGTTACCTACAAAAATCACCGCTAGGGCGCACCCTTTCCGAGTTATTACCCAAAACAACGCAGTTACCTAAAACATTCCTTCCGCTAGGGCGTAACCACCACCACCACCACATGTTCCGAGTTACCCACATTACCCACAATGCAGTCCGAATAACCTAAAACATTCCCCGCTAGGGCGCAACCACCACCACCACAGCCACCACTGTTATAAGTGTTCGAAAAAGTAGCAGCAGTCAGTCAGTCAGTAGAGAATGCCGTCTCCTTCTCTTCCTACTAGATGGCAATGTCCGAAATGCGGGGGTTATTTCGCGAAACAGTCGACGTTAGAGCGACACGCGAAGAGTTCGGAAAGATGCGGCAACGACGCGCTATGCGTAAAACGACGAGAGTGCCCAAAATGTGGCGCGACGTACACTTCGCGTCACGCTATGCTACGACACCTGAAGGTAGGGCGGCATCACCCGACGGTATACTGCGCGTCGTGGACGAGCACCGGCGCAGCATAGAGACGTCGGTAGCGCGCGGTGCCGTGCATTCCCGTTACAACTATCGCATGACCGCCTGTACGAGTACGCGGGTGCTCGAACCGCGTCTGAGGGCAATGTTTCGCGAACAAAAGAATGCCTTTAAAATTAATGTTAGCTACGGTTTCGTATTGCGCCACAAGGTGTCGGGTCGTTACCGATATTTTAATTCTTCCTGTAACTGTTGCGGTCGCCTCCTCGAAATGCCCGCCCTCGTTACCGATAGCAGTTCGTTCGAACGATTTCTCGACGCCGTGCGCACGACCGACGTACTGCAGTACGTCATCGCGCAGCGTCCCGACTCGGGGTGGGTCGTCGAGCTTGTAACGAACACCACCTACTTCGTGAACGCCATCATCGCCCATCCTATCGGGTGCGTTGGCGCGACGCTTCCTGCCTACGTGCGCGCCAACAGGGTCATCGTGTCGTTGACGAAAGATCATCGAGGCACGCCCTACGACGATCATCTATGCCTCTTCCGGTGCATCGGCCTCCACCTGCAAGGCGGCGGCCGACGACGCGAAATCGGCCAAATCGATACGACCCGTTTAACGAAAGTCGCTAAACGACTGCACGCGCAGTATTGTCGCGCCACGCGCACGACGGCCTCGAATGGTATTCGCCTGAACGAAGATGAACGCGTGGAGACGGTTTTCGGCATCAACGTCGCCGTCTATCGACTGTCGGCGGCAAATGGCGCCGCCGAACTAGTCCGTCGGTCGCTCGAAGTGCACCCCACGACCTTGAACGTCAACCTGTACGAGACGCACTTCTCGTACATAATCGACCTGCGCGCGTACACGAAAACGTACAAGTGTGAAAATGTGGCAACGCCCTCTGGCGGAGCTCGTGGGCGTTACGACGTGCGAAGGTGGCGTTCGTCACGTGTTCCCCGGCGGTATCTACCGGCCGACGCCGTCCGTATTTCAGCGGCTCGACGACAAAGGCGTCGACGTCGGCGACGACGACCTGCGCTACTACCCGTACCGCGCGACGTTCGATTTTGAATGCTATTTCGCCGATAACGATCTGCCGACGGATACCAACAAATGCCGGTGGATAGCGCGACACGAACTGCTTAGCGCGAGCGTCGCGTCGAACGTCCCCGGCCACGAAGCGGCGCGGTGTTACGACACGACCGGCGATTCGGCCGAACTCGCGCGTCGCCTCATCGACGACCTGGAAGCCGTGAGCGCAGCGGCGTGCGCGGCTCTACGCCACAGCTACGACGCGACCTTCGAGGCGCTCGACGCGCTCGACGCCGAGTGGCGGCGACGGTGCAACAACGACGACGACAACGACGCGTCACCGTACGCCGCACTCGCCGACCGCCTGTGGACGCACCTTCGTCAAATGCCCGTACTGGGACTCAATTCCGGAAAGTACGATCTGAATGTCGTCAAGAAGTACTTGACCCCCCTGCTCATAACCGGCGACGCGCAGCACACGTCGTCGGCGTTTACCATTAAACGACAGAACAATTACATGTGCCTGACGACGTCGACGTTGAAGTTCCTCGATATAACTAATTACCTCGCGCCCGGCGTTAGCTACGATCACTTTATGAAACCGTACGGCTGCTCGGCGACGAAGGGGTACTTTTCATACGAACATACCGACGCGTTGACCCGTCTGGACAAGACGACCTTGCCGCCGCGCGAGGCTTTCTACAGCCGCCTGAAACGCGAGGGAATCTCCGCGGAGGCGTACGAGATTTGCGCGACGGCGTGGCATGACGAGCACATGACGACGATGCGCGATTTTCTGATGTGGTATAAAAATCGAGACGTGGCGCCGTTTCTCAAGGCCGTCGATCGGCAGTTCGCCTTCTATCGGCGCCGACGTATCGACATGTTCAAGGACGCCATCAGCGTACCGGGGTTGACGTTGTTGTGCCTGTTCAACGACCTGCCGACGTCGATTCATTTCTCGCTGTTCAACGAACCCAACAAAGACCTGCACCGCCTGCTGCAGTCGCAGATCGTCGGCGGCCCGTCGATCATCTTCGCGCGCCACCACGAGGCCGGCGTGACGGCGATTCGAGGCGACGCGCCATGTCGTTCGATAGTCGGTTTCGATGCGAACGGCCTCTATCTGTGGGCGATAATGCAAGAGATGCCGACGGTCTGGTACACGCGCCGGCGCGCGGAGAACACCTTTCGACCGGAACGCGTGCACCGCTACGGTCGTATGGCCGTGGAGTGGTTGACGTGGGTGGAGGCGCAAACCGGCGCGCCTATACGTCACCAGTTGAACGGGCGCGAGAAGCGCATCGGAAAGTACCGAGTCGACGGCTGTTGTGCCGCCACGCGAACGGCGTACCAATTTCACGGCTGCTACTTTCACGGTTGCCCGACGTGCCAGGCGCACGTGACGACAAACGCCGTCAACGGTCAACCGATGACGACGCTGTACGCCGCGACGATCGCCGTGACCACCTACCTGCGCCGTTTCGTCGACGACGTCGTCGAAATGTGGGAGTGTCAGTGGCGCACCGTGCGACCGCCCGTGGCGCCGACGCCGACCGACGCGTCACGATGGCAACCGGCGGCCACCCCCATTACGCGCTCGACGATACTGGAGGGGGTGCGTGACGGCTCTCTGTTCGGCCTGGTGCAGTGCGATATCGCAGTGCCGGAAGCGCTGCGAGCCAAGTTCGCCGAAATGCAGCCTGTGTTCAAGAACGTCGATATTACGCGCGACGATCTCAGCCCGTTCATGCGCCGTTACGCCGAGTCGCACGATCTCCTCACCCGATCTCAACGGACGCTCGGCGGTAGCTACTTCAGCGCCGAGATCGTGCTCGCGACACCCCTCCTACGCTGGTATCTGGCGCACGGTCTCGTCGTCGCGCGCATCTACGAGGTGATCGAGTACGCGCCGATCGCGTGCTTTCGCCGCTTCGGCGACACGGTCTCGTCGGCGCGACGCGAGGGCGACATCGATCTCGACAAATCGATCATCGCCGATACCTTTAATCTTCTCCGCAACAGTTCGTACGGGAAAACGATTACGCGCGTCGATCGGCACCGGGAAATCAAGTACGCCACGCCGGTCGGCGCTTCGATGCTCGTCAACAACCTCGCTTCCGGCAACTCGACGTCGTCGTAGACGACGCGCTGTACGAGGTGGCGCAGAATAAACGCAAAGTTGTCTACGGCCTGCCGATACATATCGGTTATTTCGTCTAACAGTACGCGAAATTGAGGATGCTCGAATTCTATTTCGATTTCGTCGACGCCTACATCCCCCGCCCGCTTTTCCAGTACTGCGCTATGGACAAGGACTCGGCGAACATTGTCCTCGCGGGGCGCGACGTCGAAGCGCTGGTGGCGGAAGAACGACGCGAACACTCCTTCCGGAATCGCTCGCTCTGGTTTCCGGCCGAATGCTGCGACGCGCACGTGAACGCGTACGTACGACGCCGCGTCGCCGGACTAGCGTGGGAGGACGCGCCGGCTTGCTGTGCGCGCCGGCGCCTGTTCGATCGTCGAACGCCGGGACTCTTCAAAGAAGAGTGGCGCGGCGACGGAATCGTGCCGCTGTGCAGCAAGACCTACTACTGCTTCGGCGGCGACAACGGTCCGAAGTACAGCACGAAGGGTCTGAGTAAACGTCAGAACGACATCGACGCGGTTTCCAGATGAAAGACTCGTCCGTGTTGACGTACGTTCAAGAGCGCGCGGCGTTGAGCTACTTCTACGCTAAACGCCGCGTGCTCGACGACGGCGTCACCACGGCGCCGATACTCGTCTAACTCTTATAACTAACCTAAGAAGGACTCGTCTAACTCGTACCTAAGGAATGCCCCACCTTATGGGTTGTTTCTGTATGTATGTATGTATGTATGTATGTATGTATATAGGTAGAGTAATAATAAAAAACAATTGTGCACAATTTAATCATCGGTTTTTTTATCACTATACTCGTAAAAGCGAAAGAGTTGTTAATTATGTAATGGTTTCGAAGTACTCGCCTCGTCGGTCGGCGTCCACGTAGACGGCCACCCAGTGCTCCCCCGGCCCGCCGCCGTCGTCGGTGTTGCACTCGAAGGCCGTCGGGTTACCGGTGTTGGTGGTGGTGGTAAGTAGCGCATCTTTAAGAACGACGCCGACGACGATACGTTTAGCGTACGTATCGCGTTCCAGGTGACGCATCAGTATGAACGTACCCATAGTTACCAGTCGTACACGACGTTCCGGTTCCTGTCGATCTCCAGCACCGTCTCGAATTCGGCGTACACGACGACGTTCACCGGACGGGGTAGTGCCGTCCCGAAGTGCATTTCGGCGCCCACGGTCCCCTGACGCACGACGTTGAAATGGTCCCCGTCGCATCAGTCGGGCGTCAGGTCGAAACCGAAGATGGTGTAGCCGAAGTCCGTGCGCGATACGTCGTTCCCCTCATCCTCGTACGCCTTTCCGGTGGCCTCGAAGAGATTAATGTAGCTTCGGATGTACCGGTTGTGTGGGAAGTCCGGCTGCAGCGGCTTGCTCGGCACCTGCCGTCCGTCGACGACGAGCGTGAGGAAGTTTATGTCGTTGTGCCGCGCTTTGAACGGATTTCTAGTGTAGTCTCCATTATAGGCGACGTTATCGATCATCATCAGGAACATGCGTTTCGGAATCGTACCCAAGTACAAGTTCTCGTGCGTGTGCGATAGCGTACCCGCCGTTATCGAGAACGATTTGCAGTCGATGCGGTGCATCGGGAACTTAGCCGTTCCCAACGTCCACGCATTGATATGTCCCATCTGGACGTCCGGTTTCAACTTCACTTTTCGTACGTGCAGGCGAATCGACTGGAGCACGAGGCGCCACCCCGGTACGGCTTGCGCGCCCATGAGCGCAAAGGCGTCCTTGTAGCGCACCATGCGTACTTTCGTGTCGACGCAGTTCGGCATGTGCCTGTTTAGCATAAACGCGTCGACGTGCACGCGTCCCATCAACTCCACCTCGACGCTATCGGCCGTCATGACGCGGCGTGCCTCGAACCCGGCGTTGTTGTTCCCGAGCGCGTCCATGTGTCCGGCGGTGTCTTTGTACCACAAAGACCCCGTGAGATGCGAGCGTTTCGCGTCGCTACCGTAACTCAGCAGGGTCTCGAGGTATGCCAGGTACGCGTACGTATTGGTCGACGGCGTCACGAGGGTGCCGTTCAGCGACACGTCGATTTGACTGAACATCGAATGCAGGAAATTTTTGACCGGGGCCACGTTGGCGCCGGCCGCCAGATTGGTACCGTCCCCCTGAACCACTTTGAAGCGGACGTACACTTGAAGGCTCGCCAGGTCCGTATAGTCGTTGCCCGAGCCCGGGATGAGGAACTCGATAGGGCCAGTCCAGGTCCAGTTCTGCCTTCACGCCCTCGCACGATGCTCCATTCACGAACGCCATCATTACTCGTCGAATATGTCGTCTGTTCGACGCCGTCTCTTCCGTCTACTGACGGCCGTCGCCGCTAGGCGTGGTCTCTTTATGGTGCGTTTTTTTCCTCTTCTTCGTCGGCGGCGGTGGCTGCGACGGCGAATTCAATAGGCCGTCGAGAAGATCGGCGCCGGCCTCCTTCGCGCGTCGTTTTATCGACTGTTTCAGATTGCCGCCGGCGACGACATCCCGCGCCACGCGCACGTCGGTGTTGAGCGCACGTTTTCCCAACGCCAACGCGCCTCTCTTGATAAGCGGCATGGCGCTTCGAAACAGGCTCCCGAAGAGATTGCCCAGACCGTGTCCTCGTTGCCCCCGACCACCGACGAAGACCGGCAGCTGACCGCCGACCTGTCGAACGTAGTAGTCCTCGTACGGGGTCTTCGTCGGCATCGTCGTCGTTAAACAATTTCGATTTACAGCATCTGACGTGAAGCGTCGTCACTAGCTTTCCCTGCTCGAATGGTATCGGTTGACCGAGATCGTCTCTTATATCGACCTCGATCTCATCGTATTGATGACGCAACAGTTTCACGTATTGGTCTCGGTCGAACGTTTCCGAAATAATGCTGCCGTTCGTACCGTAGACGGCGATGTTTCGAAGGAGCGGCGCGTACACGTCACCGACGACGCGCGGTTCCACGAGATCCGTGTACACGTACAGGGTGTCGATGCCCACCTTCATCTCCACTGTATTCTGACCTTCGTACGCGAACGTGTACGCGACGGGCATGGTCTCGATGACGACTTCCGGCGCGGGGCCACTCATTGGGGAACTCGTGATTATGTTGCTAAGGAAACCTAGTACGTCCTTCAGACGGCTCGTATGAGGTATAATAAATTCGACACCCGGCGACATATGCAGCGTCATTCGGTTAGAAACGTCGCTGAATTCTAGACGCGCCTTGACCTTATCGGTGCTCAATTTCATTAGTGCCTCGTTGATCTGGTGCATCAACGTGGAAGCGCTGTTGTAGAAACCGTGAGCAATCGTGCACTGTCGGTATAGCTGGACGGTGGTGCCGATATCGTCTACGTACGTGTAAATACCCGGATCGCCCGACGCGCAAGTCAGGAAGAAGTAGGCGTCCTTCTCTCACGTTGTACCACGTGTGCATATACTGTATCGTCACCAGTCCGCATTCCCACTCCCCCGACAGGTCGAAACGTCGCGGCAACGTCGTGTTGTAGTGCGTCTATGTATTTTCGGGGTGACGCTTCATAGACGGACTCGGGAGCAAGTAACCGAGACAGCTGCTCAACAGCGCCGTCAACAGGTTTTTTGACCTTTCGTCAGATTGTATATACTAACGGCGATGACGAAGTAGTGGACGACGACCTGACAGAGGAGTACGATTTCGGCCTTAGGGCATTCGTTGCCGCATATTTGCCATGGAACGGGTTCGGCGGTGGTTGTGGTGGTAGCCTTTTTTGTAGGTCCACGAGCGACTCGGCGTCCATCCAGCTGTTGAAGGAGGCCGGATAACCGCTCCATTTTACGAGCGCCTCCGAACCTCCGCCGCGACGTCGACGACGACGCTATAGAACCGCCTCGACGCGATACAGTTTGTCCTTCGGAACGTCTGCGCGTTGTAGTTCCGGTTCGTAGAAGGCGCCCTCTACCGGCGTTCCGGCGTCGTCCTTCAGGCGATAAACGGGCGGTTCGGAAGGATGCACCTCTACGACGGTGAAGAGCTCCTCGCTCCAGTTAGCAATGTATCCTTTTTTGAATTGACCCCTCGTCTTGCTGATACGTACGCGATCTCCCTCGTGCAGTTTCGGTTTTCGCCGTTGGTCGCAGCCGACGTTGCCGTACAGTCGTTGCCATACGTCCTCCTGATTCGTATCGTCGACACTCGCCGGCGTCCTACCGATGCTTCGGTGGTAGGCGTTGTTGTACGATCGCACGAAATCCGGTAACGCCTCTACGTAGCGCAGCGTCTCGTGTTTCGTAAAATAGCGCCACATACGCGACTTCAAAGTCCGATTAAACCGTTCCAGGACGCTCGCTTTAGTCTCCTCGTTATGCGTCACGAAATGATCAACGCCGCGACTCTTTAGGAACGTTTGCAGGGGCCGGTTCAGAAACTCGGTCCCCTTATCGGTCTGCAGCGCGTTCGGCGTCTCGCCGCTCAGCAGGCGCTCGAAGGCCGCGACGAGCGACGGGCCGGACTTACTCTTCAACGGAACGCACCACGCCCACTTCGAAAACACGTCGATGACCGTCAATAGGAATGTTATACCGTCGTTGTGCGTTTTCAGCCTAGTCAAGTCGACCAGATCGGCTTGCCAACTGCTGGTTTCGACCGCCCACGATGACGCGACGTCGTTTGAAATGTCGTTTAACCGGTTTGTGTAGGGTATAGGCGTCCTGCGACGCTAGCCACCTCTCGACGGCCGGTCGTCGGAGTTTCGACGGCCGGCGCAACGCGTCGACGCCACCGTAACTTCCCACCCGTTTTGGATCGAAGTAGACGCTATTCAGTTCGTCGACGTAGTCGTTTCGTTGCTGACGAGGCTTTCGTTTTGGCCGACGACGACGACTCCACCCGGACACCATGACAACGACGACGACGACGACGATCACAAATGAACGATGATTATTATACACGTATGGACAGCGATAACTGCGATGGTGAAGCTGAAGACGATGGCCGTTATCCAACGAAGGGGACCGTTGTCTCCGTTTAGCCTCGCGTCGCACCCGTCGTCTGCACTCCGGCGTCGCTGATAAACTAGCCGACGGCGTCATCGCCGCCTCTTCTAGTAGTCGCTTCTGCCGCCTCTCCATGTACGTCCGATAGCGCGGGTTGACCACGAATTCCATAGGCATGTTCATACCCATAATGGGCAACCCGAACTCTCGCCATCCTACGGGCGCTGACGTCTTCGTTCTCGTTCGCATGAGATCGTTCACTAGATCGACCATGTTACTCCCCGCGATCGTTTCACCGGCGTACACTTATTCGCCGCGGTCGTTCCATCGACACAACGGATCGGCTTTCATTTTCGCGATAAGCAGACCCGTCTTCCCTTTCAGCGTTTTCGGCATGCTGGCTCTGATTTCGCGCTCTACGGTTTCCGACGATGGTGGCGCCACCGCTGCTGCCGCCGTCACCGCAGGCGCCTCGCCGCCACCGTTGACCACCGACACACGTACCGGTTGCGCCGCTCGAGCCGCCTCTATCGTGTTGTACCGGCTCAGCAGTTGATTGTACGACGCCACCTTATCGCGTTCGGATAAATCCGATCGCTCTAGAATGTCCTTCATGTCGCTGTCCAGGCTACTCAGCACACGTGATCGGGGCGTGCTCGGCGGCTGATCGATACGTGGCAGGAGGCTTTCCACCAATCGCGGGTCGACCATCGCCATCTTCTTCGCGTACTGCATCAATCACCCGCTGCCGATCACCTGTCTGAGCAGCGGGAGGAGAACGGTGCTCGCTAACGGCGCTAGCAGGGCCATCAGAAAACCACCCGCACCCTTTTGCAAGACGACTCGCTTCTGTTTAACCGGAACTTGTTTGTCGGCGAGTTTACGCAGGTGATTCCTGTATTTTGCCAACACGCTTTTCTGCTTCGGCGACAACTTCACGTTCCCTTTCAGAATGTTGTACGCACAATCGCACAGACTACAAATGAGACCGGCGTCCGCGTGGCCGATCACGGCTTTTCGCAGATCGATGTTCCGTCTATGCCTCTCCAACAGCTGCAGGGCGAAAATGTGTCTCTTCACTCGATTCGTCGGTCCCGCCACCTTCGGTCGTCGCTTCGCTGCCACCGCGCGCCCCGTCATAGCTACTAATAAACGTACGCGCCGACGTCCCTCTCTTCTTATAGGATGCCGCCGCCGCCGCCGCCACCGCCACCCTTCCGTACGTACACGTACAGAAGGCGATCGTCCGGAAATATGCACGCACGCAGGCGCATGTCCTCTTCCGTTTCCTGTTTCAGATCCACGAAGAGATAGCCGTACGGCGACGATGTCGCGTCTTTGAAAGCCTCTATCATGTAGTTGACCTTTCCCGGGTACATCTGTTTCGCTAGGTGACCTACTTGACCGGCGTCTCGGGGGCTCTTGAATAGCGCTATGTATTGGGCGTTCAGGCTGATTGTACGGTTTTCTTTCCCTTTCGGAAACATGTTCTGCCGCAGTTGTACGACCGATGTATTACAATGATGGCTTTTTTTAGTAAATAGTACCGTCACCCGGCTATCACTATCCTCCATGAGGTCGTCGAGTACTAGAAGCGTCCTCGCTTTACCGTCTAAACGTTTCGGATCCGGCAGGCCGTCTACGAACTCTATTTTCAAAGACATAGACGCGTAGCCGGTCTGCCACTGCCCGTAGCACCACAGGATTTTCTCGGGCGGCGGATCGATCATAGCGTCGTGACGTATCAGACGGTCGACGAACGTCGTCTTACCGCACCCCGTAGGACCGGCTAGTATACATGTAAAAGGATGCTTCAACGACGGTCCGCTCATTTTTCACGACTGAGCGAACGCTTTTTACGCGTCTTTATTAGTGGCGCGCACCTCCATCAACAGTTTACCGAGCATGTTCTCCCCCGCAACGCCCCCGATTCCGGCACCCCAGAAACCCTCCCTACTCGGTACCCATTCCACCAATTCGGCGTCCCCGGTGGCCTACAGGGCGGCCTTCAACTCGGTCGACGCGTCAAACTTGCTCCTCAACAACGCCTTCATACACGTCACCCTAACGGCGCGTCATTCGGTTCCCGTTCTCTTTTTTCGAATTTCGTAACCGCGTCAATTCGCTACATAAGGCGATCGCGTTCTTTTGATACGCTCGGCGCATTCCACGTCGTCGTTGAAAATTGCTTTCCTATATTGATAGGCCTGCTCGACGGATCGGAAGCCCCGACCGAACGCCGACAATCGACACGAATACATATTTGACAAGAACGAGCGCGTTCCGCCAAACTTTATAGGCGACGACGACGACATACCGACTACTGATCACCCGCTACCACCACCGCTTATATACCGTCTCCGCTAGATGGCAGACCGCAAATCTAAAAAAGCGGCGACTGGGTTCGAACCAGAAATCTTTCGATCCCTAGTCGAACGCTCTCCTAGGAGAGCTAAACCGTCGCCAACGTTTATGCAGTGGTTTTATCGCGGTTATATAGCCGCGCAATAAAAGCATTATTGCTTATGTCAGCACGCACTAGGTACGACATTGATCGCTAGGGAACAAACTACAACAATCTCTGGACTCACCACTAGGTGGCACCTCTAATGGACCTCCGCTACGAATCTAAAAAGTGCCGACGACCGGACTCGGACCCGAGATCTTTCGATCCCTAGTCGAACACTCTCCCAGGAGAGCTAATCCGTCGTCGACGTTTATGCAGTGGTTTTATCGCGGTTATATAGTTGCGTCATATATTGCTTAGGTCAGCACGCGCTAGGTACGGCGTTGATCGCTAGGGGACAAACAAACTAATATCTACACTCACCACTAGGTGGCACCTCAAATGTACTTAGAGGGGGTAATCCATCACGTTTTTTATAAGTAGTTTGCAGAAAACGTTTAGGGGTAATTAAAACGTTTTTTATTAGTAAAGTTTTGCCTAAAGGTCACCAAACGTGTCGAGCACGGGAACGACCAGCTCCTCTATACTACTGACAATGGCCTCTGATCTCACACCAGACGTGAGCTTCCAAAGCTTGAAACCAGAAGAAAAGTCGACAAGGTCTGTATGATGTACAAAGTCATAAATGGCCTTGTCGACATCACACCACCCACTGAAATACATCAGACACGTTTGTATACAACCAGAGGACAAAATTACAAACTCAAGATCCCATACTCCAAGACTGACACATACCTCCACTCATTTCCCCCTCAGCTGCACGTCTATGGAATACCATCCCACCAGCCGCATCAATTACCACCTCACTGGTAGCTTTCAAGCAGCAGCTGGGAGGCTGGGCAGCAAAATAATCCCATAGTCCGCGTCACATAATATTTAAAGAGAATGAAGTGTTTTAACCATATTTTTAGTCACCATTTACATGTTTTTTTATATTATATTTCGAAAAGCCGAACTTGTATCGAAAAAGACATCGCGACATGCAATGCTCTAGTTTGCCGATTTAGGTATCGAACAAAATAAGTTGCTCAGTTTGTCTTATAAATGACTAGGTTTCTGTCACCACCAATGCATACTTATTGAACTATATGGCATAAAAGGACTGTGCTTCATTTCCCCTTTAAAATCAATATAATGTTGCCATGTACATAACAATATTATATGCGACTTGGATGTTTCTCAGATATAAATCACCTTGCGACTGGTGTCTGAGGGGAAGCTGAGAAGGCACCAAAAGAAAACCTACCTGAAACCTCCAGGGAAAGGTTGCCCAGCAATGGGATTTGTATAGGGCTGGGATAAGACATAAATGCAGTTGCTGGAGACATTTGCCAGAGTGTATGGCCAGGTGATGCACTAAGAACCAAAGTCCTACAACGCACCCTACAACGCACCAGCATGCTAGCCGGCAGCACACACACTCGCACGCGCGCACCTACCCTCACCCACGCACACTCACACACATTCATATTTTATATTGCACTTTGGATTATGTAGGTATCATGATCATTGTTATTGTTATGTCACTACCTTTATGCATTGTATTTTATTGATGCATTGTATCATGGGGACGTGTTACCTGTTTAATAAAATACAAACTGTCTACATTATGCCTTGTGTCTTCGGCAAACTACCCCCGAATCATAGGCGGAACATTGTGCTACACGATAGGCGTCGGAACGTTATTAATACTGGGAAGCTGAAGGTCACTGTAGCATTTCTGTAATTTCTGGATGTTTAAATCTACTTTCCTGAGGTTTAATTTTATAAATGAGGAAGGTCAAACCAGTAGAGAGACATATTGTTAACCAACCGCCTTAGTTACGTAATTACAGCAACTCGGTTGCAGATGCGCTCAGTGAAGCGTGGTATTATGTTGCTAGTGTTTCTAGGCAAGCAGGTAGTTTCACTGTAATCTTAGAGACGGTGTTCCACAATGCCTAGTTTGAATTGTATATTGCATTAGCCATATGATGTGTAATTAAGTGTGCTTATATAAACGTTTGTTGTACGCTTTTCGCCATATGGGCGCTGGCGAAGGACTGGGACAGATCCAGGGTTGAACGAGACAGGTTGCCCTGCTGCCAAGAGAATGGCAAGTCAAGTCGTAAAGCGTGGTGGGAATCGTTAATGTGGGTTACGTTCCCAAGCTTTTGTGTGTGTGTAATATTCAGTGTCCAGAGTGACTGTTCGATCGAGTTTCGAAGAATCCATGCCGCAACGTCAGCCGTATATTGAGACAACGTTCCGGTCGGCCCCAACGTATTTGCGTCGATGAGCGATAATCGCGACGCGCTCACCCAGCTCGGGCCATCCTCGAACAGCGGTCTCACAGCGACAACGTCACAAAGCTTGACCGAATGCGACTCGTAGCGGCCGCCGGTAAACGTATACTGCCAGGCGTCGACATTCGCGCTAACCCGTTCATCCGACTTCTCGATCGTTTGCGACAAGGCAAGACCTCTCGATCGAATTCGTAGCGGCCGGCGGTAAGCGTCTACTGCACGGTTTCGTCTTTCAGTTGAACGTATTCAACTGACTTCGCAATCGTTTGCGACCGTGCGATCATTGAATAGACGTGACTCGAGAATTCGCGGCGTACGACGGCAGTCGTCAATTTCCCGGCATCATCACTCGTGCAGCCGAGATACACCGTTCTACCTGTGTTCTGAGCTCGGCGTGTTGACTTCAACAAACGTTCGTATATATTCGAGATTGGACTAGCCCAGTGTAAATGTCTATTTTCTGATTGAATGTATTTATTATTTGCTGTAATTTGATTAGTAGTTATTCGTGGTTTTGAAGTGAGGTATTATTACCCTTGAAGTATTCAGACATATATATATGTGTGTATGTTGTAACAAATTACTGTTATGAGAGTCCGCGAGGACTAGCTTATACTGTGTATTTATATTATGGGAGTTATTCTTAGATAACACTTTGCGCCTAGTGTATGGTAGTGTAGCAGTATAATCCACCTTAGAAAGGAAGTGGAATTTGATAATCGAAAGATTCAGTATTATTGTTTATTATGTTCTATTAAGATTTGGTTACAGGATTTCTTTTTTCTGTTTATTTTTGTTATATTTAGAGATATTTACCAAAAGGAAGATATCTTGTAATAAAGTTTATTAAATTTTCCTCGTTCTTTGTTGCTTGTTCACGATAACCGTTCTTTCTCATATGCGTTGACCTTGATATATAAGAACCCTACTAGACTGAGCCATCTAGTGTACGGAGACCTCGCAAATCCGTGACTGTCATCAAAACCCTTAAACAATAACCCCTATTGTGCCAACAAATAGCATGTTATGGGTGACAAGACAAAGAAATGATGGAACGGAAACAATAACGTAAAATATATAATAATATTAATAATAATAAGATACTTTCTTTCCTTGGAAACGAAGTTCAGATCGAGGCGCACCAAGACAAAAGGATTGGTCTATCTCAAAATCCATAAGTATTATTCCAGTTGTCAACAGATGGGACAAAGCGCGATGTTACCATACTGATCTTCCCTACTACGCCGATATCCCTGTGAACCGTTATTTTGGTAGTTAAGCTGGCAAAGGTTTAAATTTAGAAATCGTAACATTTTACGCTTTCCAATGAAATCTCTATAAAATGTGAAATAATGTTCTGATTTCGTTCATATTTAGCCACTTTGTGTAAAAAGAAATGTTCTTTCTAAATGTGTAATCATAATTCGTCTGTGTCATTGTGTCTGTGTCTATGTCTGTGACCAGTAGTTTTCGTTTTATTGCATGCGAAGTTCCTTCTTATGATATTACTCATAATATTTGGCGGCCATTTTGAATAAATTATTATATTACATGACTACAGAATTACTTGTCTCCATAAATGAATTCTCCAGGATAGGTACTATCCAAAAAATGTATAGGTATATGGGGAAAGTCTTAGTAGTAATGAAACAACATGCATCAACATTTCTGAAAAAAATCCAGGTCTGTAAAGATTACTTTAGTCAGTGACAAAGTGTTTGATCTAGCCAAATTAGTCAAATGGTCTGAAAATGGCAAATGTTATTCAATTTTGGGAAGTGTAAATGCATCCACATAGGACATGGAAATATGAACAAAGAATACATAACGGGGTTACTATATTAGGTATAACTTAGGAGAGTAGTATTTAGGTGGCCCAGACTACGGGTCAAGCCAAAAGACCAAAGGAAGATCAAAGGGTTCGGCATGTTGGTACGCCCGAACGGTTCCCTCTGGCATGACAGCTTACTTATAAAAACGTTTTATTAATCGTTTATGTGACCTTTCCTTTTTATGATTAGTCGTGGCGCCAGCCTCGTTTTCATTTAAGTATGTGTTGACATCTAGTGAATTGGAGTTAAAACGAAGTACACAGTAGCGCATCAATAATCGATAACGATAATTGATAATTGATAATCGATAATCGATAATCAATAATCAACAATCGAAAATCATTAATCGGTAATCAATAATCGATAATCGATAATCAATAATCAATAATCGATGACGATGACTATATATAGCGTATGGTTATGTGCGTAGTTATATGTGTGGTTATGAGGTAGTGACGTTTGCTGCGTGGTTGTATGTGAGGTTATTAGGTAGTGACGTTTGCGCTGAAATAAATACACTGTATTGCGTGTTTGCAAACGTTTGTATTTATTTTACGTTACTGTGCAATTCCGTCTAGCTATATGAAGTTCTCCGGTTAGTTAGCAAGCTGGTAATACAACACCGAGGCCGCTAAATCTCTCACGCGCGGTCGCCTACTTATAAAAACTGCGCTCGCCTGCTTTGCCGTGAGGCGAAACGGTATGCCCTAGTTAGCGAGGGCGGAGCAGGCACGGCTGCCTACAGCCGGCGCTAGGCACTGACGCTGTAGAGATATCGTATTTCGGCATTCTTTGGCTAGCGGTAGCGTTGTTATTAAGCTGAAGTTGTCGGCGATATTAATAAACAGTCCGCCGGCGCTAGGCGGAGAATTTCATAACGAAAGCTAGCTGGATAATGTGCCTGCTGCGTTATTAAGGTGTACGCAATAGCTGGAATATAGAGAAGCAAGGTGGAGTTAGACAAGTTGCTGCTGTGTGTACGCAATAGTTGGATTATACTAAAGGAGACGGTAAGCTTGTGACATTTCACCGTTAAAATGTGTGTTGCAACCAATTTTACTCATTCCATCGCTCTAGTCGAGCAAGTATCCGCGTGTCATAACGGGTGGGCGACGGACAGGTCCCCCGGGGCCGAGGCGCCAGGTGAACACCTTGGGGTCCACCGTGAACGAGTTGTCCGGGGAGACCTTGGACAATCCCAAAGCCGTTTCGGGGGCGAGGTCGCGGCGTTCTCTGTACAATGGCGGTCGGCAGATGTCGGCGTTGTGTCTGTATTATGGGTCGCGGAGGGCTGGCTGCTCGCGCGACGGGCGGGCTGGCCTGCTGTGCGAGGCACTGCGGCCGGCCGGCTGCAGCGGGCAGTGCGCGGTGTTGACTGCCCGGTCGCGGAGGGGTGGACGGGGTGCTAGCTGCTCGTGGCGAGGCGACGCTTCCTGCATCGAGCGGCGGCGGAGGGCGCGCAGCGCCGCGTCCCCGCCCAAAGCCGTTTCTACGCGATCGCGTAAAGAGAGTAATGATACGGGCAATGTTTACCGTTTCGAACTCTCTAAACCTGTAAAATAAAATTTTAGTTAGTATAAGTAAAGCAAAGTATGGAATAAAATTACACTGTCTGTATATAAGGTCGTGAGGCGCATAAAATAAAATTTTAGTTAGTATAGAAGGAAGGCAATGTAAAGCAAAGTATGGAATACAATTACAGTGTTTGTAGGTAAACGTACCAGCTGTTGGGGTCGTGAGGCGCGCCTCTCTCCGTATTTTCGTGCTCGCTCATGGTAGCCGCCGATTAATGGAATGACGCGCTATTGTTTGCGAAACGTTAGTCGTTCGTATGGACGCCTGCCGGTTAGCACGTAGGCCACTTACACAAACGCCTTTACCAACTGGTTACATAAGTTTATAAAGCCTTAATGAAAGGCTAAACGCGTAAAATAAACGGTCTATAATACGAAGTACGGACTAGAGAATCTTATGGTAAACTTATATTCTAAATTAACGCTCTATAAAAGCGACATTACGTTTGTGCACTAACATGACCGAGAGTTTTTTTTATAGTTTTAATAACCTTGCCAGAATCGGCTGTTTTGTGGCGTGCGTGTTCGAGCACACGCAGTATAATCGCTACGCTAGTATAAATAGGGCGGCAGAGAACGCCTCTGTATCGCCTATTGGCGGTGTGGTAACGTTGTGTGTTATTATTCGCAGACCATCGTCGCTGTCGTCATGCCGGGTCAAGGCGAACAAGGGGCTCTCAAGAAAGAGAAAACGACGGCTAGAAGACATAAGCTGTCGGGCGTCGCTGCTGGAGAACCGAAGCCTCCAGCGGCTACCGCTGTTTTGGCGTCGCTGGGCACCGTCGTCCAGCAGCCGGCCGAGGTCGCCGCGGCATCGTCAGCGCTAGATTAAACCTTGGTGAGTGTCTTCGAGCCGTCCGTGGTGAGCCCGAAAGAGCTCGTAGTGGCGGTTGACCGGGTGTATAAGATATATACACCTGTGAGGATCGCCGCAATCGCTTGGCGGGAAAAATGTACGTACGCTGGTTGTCCTGCGCGTAAGCGTAAACTACTGCGATCCAGGGACGGCAGTATGACGTGCGCGTCTCACGGTGTACAAGTTAAACCGGAAAACAATTTTTCGGTTCGCGCCATAATAAAGGGAGTCGGGGTTGATGACGAGATTTGGCTTACTCTGTTCGCGGACGCCATGTCGGAACTCCTCTCTTACGACGCCGACTATCTGGCCGATATTATGCCGGAACAGCTGCGCGAAACTGTGATGGCCCTAGTCGGTACGACCCTGGAAGTGTCCCTGCGAAAGACCGTATAGAGTGTTGTTTCGATGCCGGAGTAACGCCCTTGAATGACTAACGCTTCGCTTGTTGCTATAGGATGCCGTAATCGCCGCCGCTTTGAACCATGACGAAGAGGAGGAGGCCAGCACAGCGCCACCGGCCGAGAAGTGCGCGAAATACGAAGTTCCGTGTCCGCTATCGAGGGAAACGGCGATTCGCCTGCCTTCGTACGTCGACGACAACGCGCATCAGGCGGCGCCGCCCACGTACGCTACCTTGTATCCGGTGCCGCATGACCACCACCCCGAGTTGCAGGTGCGCCTCATACACTCGTTCGCGGGACGGCAAAGGTGCATGATGAACACCTTCGCCGAAATGATTGGGGAAATGGTAATGGAGCGCGCGCGCAAAATCTGTGGTGAGTGTCCCCCCGAAGAAGGATGCCCGTTCGTGTATATGTACGGTTATCGAGGCAGAAAGCCCAGCCGACGCTATCGCCTCGTGTACGAAGATGTGTCTAGAATAACTGATCGGTTTTTTCAGCCCGCGCTCGACTCCCTTCTGCATCGATTGCTCTTGTCAGTCACCGCACACTTTATATGCGTGCTAGAAGATGAATGCGTACCATGCGCGGATCGACGTATCGGAAGGGGGCCTCGTGCGCAAGGTGACTGACTGGCTGATTGGTACCGACTGGACGTCGTGCGTCCATAACGTGCTCCTGGAGTCAGCGGTGAAGCACTACCTGCTGAAGAGAACTTGCCTCAGTGATTGACATTAGCGTAAAGCCGCTTGACATTAATAGTTGTTGTCCTATATAGCGCACCGCCGTGTTTACGAACATTAGTATTGTGGCATAAAGCCTTGTTTCACCCGCGGTGAAGTATTACCTGCTGAAGAGCCTCAGTGATTGACATTAGCGTACAGCCGCTTGACATTAATAGTTGTTGTCCTATATAGCACGCCGCCATGTTTACAAACATTAGTATTGTGGCATAAAGCCTTGTTTCACCCGCGGTGAAGCACTACCTGCTGAAGAGCCTCAGTGATTGACATTAATAGTTGTTGTCCTATATAGCGCGCCGCCGTGTTTAATAACATTAGCATTGGGGCAAAAAGCCTTTTTTCACCAAGCGATGCTTAATAAAAGGCGGTAAAGAGAGCTTGCCTGACATTAATAGCTATATAGTGCCGTCAACATTAGTATTGTCGAGGTCAACGCGCCGTATTGTGACATAAAGTCTTACATGTATGGTTCACCACGCGATGCTTAATAAAAGGTGGTGAAGAGAGCTTGCCTCAGTGTTTGACATTAATATCTGCCTTGTTGCGGTCAACGTGCCATATTGTGGCATAAAGCTTTACATGTATGTATGTATCACCATGCGATGCTTAATAAAATGTTCAAAACGTACGAAAAATTATTGTCTGTGCGATCCCAGTGAGAAAACAAACACCACCAGTCCTATATCAGCATTATATGTCACGCTTTCTTCTACACGATGCTTGTCGAAAATCCGTGCGAACTCATTCCAGCAGTAATATCGTTTCGACGCTGCTTCCACCTACCGCACTAGAGGGCCGCGCCGCGGAGAATCAGTCAGCACCACCCAGTGAGAACACACCAATCCTAGCAGTTTTATCGCGGTCATCGTGCCGCATTATATGTCACGCTTTCTTCTACACGACGCTTGTTGAAAATCCGAGCGAACCAGCGATAAAAAAAGCGTCGCCGTAGCCACATAACGGTTGTTGCGGCAAATCCGTTTATATTCGGTGTCGGTGACTCGTCGTAGTTAATATCGTTTCGGCATCGACTAGGACGGACGGACGGCCGCGGACTCCGCTGCTGCTGCTGCCACCTACCGCACTAGATGTGTGCGCCGCTGAGAATCAGTCAGCGGGTGCTACCACCTTCCGACGATGCACGAATGCCCGAAATGCGGTCGATCGTTCGCCCGTCGCGCCGATATGTCGAAGCATCTAAGAGCCTGCGGAATACCATAACGGGGACGGCATCGATGACCCAAATGCGATCGGACGTACGCCTTTCCTAGCAGCGTAACGAGACATTTAAAGAACTGCGACGGTAGAAGCGGCAGCAAATGCCCGAAATGCGGTCGATCGTTCGCCCGTCGCGCCGATATCTCGAAGCATCTAAGAGCCTGCGGAAAACCATCACGGGGACGGCATCGATGCCCCAAATGCGATCGGACGTACGCCTTTCCTAGCAGCGTAACGAGACATTTAAAGAACTGCAACGGTAGTAGCGGCAGCAAATGCCCGAAATGCGGTCGATCGTTCGCCCGTCGCGTTAGTATGTCGATACATCTAAGAGCCTGCGGTAATCCGCCGCCACAACCATCACCACCACCACCACCACCCCCGACGACGATAACGACGGCCTACGGCGAACCGTTCGCGAGCACTGGTCGAGAATCCGCACGTCTATAGCGCGCGGTCCCGTCCAGTCGAGGTATAACTACGAAATGACCGAATGTTTGGACACGGGCGCGCTCGACGCCCGACTACGACTGATGTTCGAGGAGCAGACTCGAGCGTTTAAAATCAACTTAAGTTTTGGGTTTATCCTTCGGCACAAGGAGACAGGCCGCTACAGGTACTTCCATTCGTCGTGCAACAGCTGCGGTCGTTACCTCGAGTCGCCCGCCCTCGTCACCGACGCCGCGTCGTTCGAACGCTTCCTCGACGCCGTCCGACAGCCCGACGTTCTTCAGTACGTCATAGCGCAGAGACCCGACTCCGGGTGGTTCGCCGAATTGGTGACGAACGTTACCTACTTCATCAACGCCAGCATCCACCATCCTATCTCTTGTCTCTACGCACGACTCCCCGACTACCTGCGCACCAACAAGGCGCTCATCGGTCTAGCGAAAGATCGGCACAATCAGCCGTACACCGATTACCTGTGCCTCATCCGCTGTCTGTCGCTTCATCGAGGCGCTAGGTACCACGTAGACGATTTGACGCCCCCGGCCTTAAAACTGTACGCCGAATACAGCGCCGACGCCGATCCCTACGCTTTCGCCGACGTTCCTCTGAACGAGCTCGACAGGGTGGAGACGGTCTTTGAAACGAATGTGGCCATGTTTCGCCTGACGGAGGAGGGGTCTGCCGAATTGGTCCGCCGTTCCCTCCACCGCTACCCCACTACCATCAACGTAAATATGTTCGAGACGCACTATTCGTATATAATCGACGTCTCGATGTTCTCTCGCTCGTACCCGTGCGGCAAGTGCGGCGATTCGCTGAGGCCAACAGCCTATCGATTACGGTGTCACGAAGCGACGTGCGAGGGCGGCGTTCGCGGTTGGAGGACGAGGGCATCTACGTGGACGAACCCCTACGCTACTGCCCGTTCAGGTCGACGTTCAACTTCGAGTGCTACTTCGACGATCGTGACCTGCAGGCGGACAGCGCCAAATTCCGGTGGATAGCCCGACACGAGCTACTCAGCGTGAGTATCGTCTCGAACGTCCCCGGGCACGACACGGCGCGCTGCTTCGTCACGACCGTCGATTCTGCGAGCTCGCGAAGCGCCTGATCGTCGCCCTGGAGGCCGTGAGCGAAGCGGCGTGCGCGGATCTGCGACCGTCGTACGACACGACCTTCGAGGCGATCGCCGCGCTCGACGACGATTGACGAGCTCGCGCGACGGAGAAGGACGCGTCGAACGATACAGTACAGCCACTTGAAGCGCGAAGGCATCTCCGCCAGGGCGTACGAGGGTTGCGCGAAGGTATGGCGTGACGAAGGGATTACGACGCTGCGGGAATTCCTCGCCAGTTATAATAACAGGGACGCGGTGCCGTTCTTGGAGGCCGTCGACAAACAGTTCGCCTTCTACCGGGAGCGCCGCATCGATATGTTCAAGGAAGCCATCAGCGTACCGGGCCTAACCCTGCTGTACCTGTTCAACGATCTGCCGTCGATTCTTCACTTCACGCTCTTCAACGAGCCGAACAAGGACCTGCACCGGCTCCTGCAATCGCAGATAGTCGGCGGTCCCTCGATCATTTTGGCGCGCTATCACGAGGTCGACGTGACCGTTCTTCGTTGCGACGAGTACGGCGAGTCGGCGCGGCCCTGCCGCTTGATCGTCGACTTCGATGCGAACGGCCTCTACATATGGGCGATCACGCAAGACATGCCGACGGGGAGGTACAAGCGCCGTCGCTCGGAGAACGCCTTTCGACCGGAACGCGTGCGCCGCTACGGTCGTATGGCCGTGCAGTGGCTGACGTGGGAGACCGAGCGGACAGATGCGCGCATAACACACCAGCTCAACGGGCGCGAGAAGCGCTGGTGTCGCTAGACTCGGACGGCGTACCAGTTCCAAGGGTGGTTCTTCCACGGCTGCCCGTGCACGGGGAAGGAAACGAACGAGGTGAACGGAAAGCCGATGAGTCTACTGTACGCCGAGACGGCCGCTGTCACGACCTACTTTCGCCGCTTCGTCACCGTCGTCGAGATGTGGGAGTGCCAGTGGTGTAAGGTGAGACCGCCTCCGCCGCAGGAGAGCTGGTCAACGATCCTGAAGGCCGTACTCGACGGCACTCTCTTCGGCTTGATCGAGTGCGATATTGCCGTCCCTTCGCCGAGATGCAGCCGATCTTCAAGAACGCGTACATCGCGCGCGACGATCTCAGCCCGTTCATGAGTCGCTACGCCGAAACGCACGAGCTCCTGGCCCGACCTCAGCGGATGCTCGTGGGAAATTTCTTCGGCACCAAGATTCTACTCGCGAACCCCTACTACGGTGGTATCTGCGGCACGGACTCGTCGTCGAGCGCGTGTACCACATCATCGAGTACGAGCCGATCGCGTGTTTTCGTTGCTTCAGCGACACGGTCCCCGCCGCGCGACGCGAGGGCGACGCCGACCCCGAATCGGGTCGATCTGCACCGCGATATCAAGTACTGCACGTCCGCCGGCGCCGCGACGCTGATCAACGATCGACGCTTCCGGCAGCTCGACTTCGTCGTTCCCGACGGTCTCTACGAGGTGGTGCTGAACAAGCGAACCGTCCGGTACGCGCTGCCCATCCAGATCGTCTATTTCGTGTACGCCAAACTGCGTATGATGGAGTTTTACTACGACTTCATCGCCACCTACGTACCGCGCCCCCTGTTCCAGTACTGCTCGATGGACACCGACTCAGCGTATTTGAGCCTCGCGGGACGCGACATCGACGAGCTCGTGGCGACGGCTAAGCGCGAGCACTACTTTCGGCTCCGCGGAGAATGGTTCCCGTCGGAATACTGCGACGTGAACGCGGAGGCGTACGTGCAGTGTCGACTCGCAGGCCGAGCGTGGTTCGCGGTTGCCGAATGTTGCGCGAAACGGCGCAGGTACGATAAGCGAACGCCGGGCCTCTTCAAAGAGGAATGGTCCGGTCGAGGTATCGTCGCGCTCTGCAGCAAGACCTACTACTGTTTCGGCGCCAATACAGCACGAAGGGGCTGAGCAAGCATCAGAACGACATCGACAAAGACGTCTTCCTCGGCGTGCTGCGCGGACAACGGACCGACGGCGGCTGGAACCGCGGCTTCCAAATGAAGGAATCGTCCGTGGTGACGTACATTCAGGAACTCGCGGCGTTGAGCTACTTCTACGCCAAACGTCGCGTGCTCGACGACGGCGTCACTACGGCGCCGATGCTCGTATAATCAACCTACCTACCTACCTAATCTAAGGACTACCTAAGGGGGGCCGGCCCCGTTAGGGTAGGGTATGTATGTATGTATGTATGTATGTATGTATGTTGGTAGGTAGGTAGAGACTAATAAAAAAGAGAGTGAACACACGCGGTACAGTTATCATCGTCTTTTATTTACTACACGACCTCACTACTTCGGTCTTGCCTACGTTTGTATTTATTTTACGTTACTGTGCAATTCCGTCTAGCTATATGAAGTTCTCCGGTTAGTTAGCAAGCTGGTAATACAACGCCGAGGCCGCTAAATCTCTCACGCGCGGTCGCCTACTTATAAAAACTGCGCGCGCCTGCTTTGCCGTGAGGCGAAACGGTATGCCCTAGTTAGCGAGGGCGGAGCAGGCACGGCTGCCTACAGCCGGCGCTAGGCACTGACGCTGTAGAGATATCGTATTTCGGCATTCTTTGGCTAGCGGTAGCGTTGTTATTAAGCTGAAGTTGTCGGCGATATTAATAAACAGTCCGCCGGCGCTAGGCGGAGAATTTCATAACGAAAGCTAGCTGGATAATGTGCCTGCTGCGTTATTAAGGTGTACGCAATAGTTGGAATATAGAGAAGCAAGGTGGAGTTAGACAAGTTGCTGCTGTGTGTACGCAATAGTTGGATTATACTAAAGGAGACGGTAAGCTTGTGACATTTCACCGTTAAAATGTGTGTTGCAACCAATTTTACTCATTCCATCGCTCTAGTCGAGCAAGTATCCGCGTGTCATAACGGGTGGGCGACGGACAGGTCCCCCGGGGCCGAGGCGCCAGGTGAACACCTTGGGGTCCACCGTGAACGAGTTGTCCGGGGAGACCTTGGACAATCCCAAAGCCGTTTCGGGGGCGAGGTCGCGGCGTTCTCTGTACAATGGCGGTCGGCAGATGTCGGCGTTGTGTCTGTATTATGGGTCGCGGAGGGCTGGCTGCTCGCGCGACGGGCGGGCTGGCCTGCTGTGCGAGGCACTGCGGGCGGCCGGCTGCAGCGGGCAGTGCGCGGTGTTGACTGCCCGGTCGCGGAGGGGTGGACGGGGTGCTAGCTGCTCGTGGCGAGGCGACGCTTCCTGCATCGAGCGGCGGCGGAGGGCGCGCAGCGCCGCGTCCCCGCCCAAAGCCGTTTCTACGCGATCGCGTAAAGAGAGTAATGATACGGGCAATGTTTACCGTTTCGAACTCTCTAAACCTGTAAAATAAAATTTTAGTTAGTATAAGTAAAGCAAAGTATGGAATAAAATTACACTGTCTGTATATAAGGTCGTGAGGCGCATAAAATAAAATTTTAGTTAGTATAGAAGGAAGGCAATGTAAAGCAAAGTATGGAATACAATTACAGTGTTTGTAGGTAAACGTACCAGCTGTTGGGGTCGTGAGGCGCGCCTCTCTCCGTATTTTCGTGCTCGCTCATGGTAGCCGCCGATTAATGGAATGACGCGCTATTGTTTGCGAAACGTTAGTCGTTCGTATGGACGCCTGCCGGTTAGCACGTAGGCCACTTACACAAACGCCTTTACCAACTGGTTACATAAGTTTATAAAGCCTTAATGAAAGGCTAAACGCGTAAAATAAACGGTCTATAATACGAAGTACGGACTAGAGAATCTTATGGTAAACTTATATTCTAAATTAACGCTCTATAAAAGCGACATTACGTTTGTGCACTAACATGACCGAGAGTTTTTTTTATAGTTTTAATAACCTTGCCAGAATCGGCTGTTTTGTGGCGTGCGTGTTCGAGCACACGCAGTATAATCGCTACGCTAGTATAAATAGGGCGGCAGAGAACGCCTCTGTATCGCCTATTGGCGGTGTGGTAACGTTGTGTGTTATTATTCGCAGACCATCGTCGCTGTCGTCATGCCGGGTCAAGGCGAACAAGGGGCTCTCAAGAAAGAGAAAACGACGGCTAGAAGACATAAGCTGTCGGGCGTCGCTGCTGGAGAACCGAAGCCTCCAGCGGCTACCGCTGTTTTGGCGTCGCTGGGCACCGTCGTCCAGCAGCCGGCCGAGGTCGCCGCGGCATCGTCAGCGCTAGATTAAACCTTGGTGAGTGTCTTCGAGCCGTCCGTGGTGAGCCCGAAAGAGCTCGTAGTGGCGGTTGACCGGGTGTATAAGATATATACACCTGTGAGGATCGCCGCAATCGCTTGGCGGGAAAAATGTACGTACGCTGGTTGTCCTGCGCGTAAGCGTAAACTACTGCGATCCAGGGACGGCAGTATGACGTGCGCGTCTCACGGTGTACAAGTTAAACCGGAAAACAATTTTTCGGTTCGCGCCATAATAAAGGGAGTCGGGGTTGATGACGAGATTTGGCTTACTCTGTTCGCGGACGCCATGTCGGAACTCCTCTCTTACGACGCCGACTATCTGGCCGATATTATGCCGGAACAGCTGCGCGAAACTGTGATGGCCCTAGTCGGTACGACCCTGGAAGTGTCCCTGCGAAAGACCGTATAGAGTGTTGTTTCGATGCCGGAGTAACGCCCTTGAATGACTAACGCTTCGCTTGTTGCTATAGGATGCCGTAATCGCCGCCGCTTTAAACCATGACGAAGAGGAGGAGGCCAGCACAGCGCCACCGGCCGAGAAGTGCGCGAAATACGAAGTTCCGTGTCCGCTATCGAGGGAAACGGCGATTCGCTTGCCTTCGTACGTCGACGACAACGCGCATCAGGCGGCGCCGCCCACGTACGCTACCTTGTATCCGGTGCCGCATGACCACCACCCCGAGTTGCAGGTGCGCCTCATACACTCGTTCGCGGGACGGCAAAGGTGCATGATGAACACCTTCGCCGAAATGATTGGGGAAATGGTAATGGAGCGCGCGCGCAAAATCTGTGGTGAGTGTCCCCCCGAAGAAGGATGCCCGTTCGTGTATATGTACGGTTATCGAGGCAGAAAGCCCAGCCGACGCTATCGCCTCGTGTACGAAGATGTGTCTAGAATAACTGATCGGTTTTTTCAGCCCGCGCTCGACTCCCTTCTGCATCGATTGCTCTTGTCAGTCACCGCACACTTTATATGCGTGCTAGAAGATCAATGCGTACCATGCGCGGATCGACGTATCGGAAGGGGGCCTCGTGCGCAATGTGACTGACTGGCTGATTGGTACCGACTGGACGTAGTGCGTCCATAACGTGCTCCTGGAGTCAGCGGTGAAGCACTACCTGCTGAAGAGAACTTGCCTCAGTGATTGACATTAGCGTAAAGCCGCTTGACATTAATAGTTGTTGTCCTATATAGCGCACCGCCGTGTTTACGAACATTAGTATTGTGGCATAAAGCCTTGTTTCACCCGCGGTGAAGTATTACCTGCTGAAGAGCCTCAGTGATTGACATTAGCGTACAGCCGCTTGACATTAATAGTTGTTGTCCTATATAGCACGCCGCCATGTTTACAAACATTAGTATTGTGGCATAAAGCCTTGTTTCACCCGCGGTGAAGCACTACCTGCTGAAGAGCCTCAGTGATTGACATTAATAGTTGTTGTCCTATATAGCGCGCCGCCGTGTTTAATAACATTAGCATTGGGGCAAAAAGCCTTTTTTCACCAAGCGATGCTTAATAAAAGGCGGTAAAGAGAGCTTGCCTGACATTAATAGCTATATAGTGCCGTCAACATTAGTATTGTCGAGGTCAACGCGCCGTATTGTGACATAAAGCCTTACATGTATGGTTCATCACGCGATGCTTAATAAAAGGTGGTGAAGAGAGCTTGCCTCAGTGTTTGACATTAATATCTGCCTTGTTGCGGTCAACGTGCCATATTGTGGCATAAAGCTTTACATGTATGTATGTATCACCATGCGATGCTTAATAAAATGTTCAAAACGTACGAAAAATTATTGTCTGTGCGATCCCAGTGAGAAAACAAACACCACCAGTCCTATATCAGCATTATATGTCACGCTTTCTTCTACACGATGCTTGTCGAAAATCCGTGCGAACTCATTCCAGCAGTAATATCGTTTCGACGCTGCTTCCACCTACCGCACTAGAGGGCCGCGCCGCGGAGAATCAGTCAGCACCACCCAGTGAGAACACACCAATCCTAGCAGTTTTATCGCGGTCATCGTGCCGCATTATATGTCACGCTTTCTTCTACACGACGCTTGTTGAAAATCCGAGCGAACCAGCGATAAAAAAAGCGTCGCCGTAGCCACATAACGGTTGTTGCGGCAAATCCGTTTATATTCGGTGTCGGTGACTCGTCGTAGTTAATATCGTTTCGGCATCGACTAGGACGGACGGACGGCCGCGGACTCCGCTGCTGCTGCTGCCACCTACCGCACTAGATGTGTGCGCCGCTGAGAATCAGTCAGCGGGTGCTACCACCTTCCGACGATGCACGAATGCCCGAAATGCGGTCGATCGTTCGCCCGTCGCGCCGATATGTCGAAGCATCTAAGAGCCTGCGGAATACCATAACGGGGACGGCATCGATGACCCAAATGCGATCGGACGTACGCCTTTCCTAGCAGCGTAACGAGACATTTAAAGAACTGCGACGGTAGAAGCGGCAGCAAATGCCCGAAATGCGGTCGATCGTTCGCCCGTCGCGCCGATATCTCGAAGCATCTAAGAGCCTGCGGAAAACCATCACGGGGACGGCATCGATGCCCCAAATGCGATCGGACGTACGCCTTTCCTAGCAGCGTAACGAGACATTTAAAGAACTGCAACGGTAGTAGCGGCAGCAAATGCCCGAAATGCGGTCGATCGTTCGCCCGTCGCGTTAGTATGTCGATACATCTAAGAGCCTGCGGTAATCCGCCGCCACAACCATCACCACCACCACCACCACCCCCGACGACGATAACGACGGCCTACGGCGAACCGTTCGCGAGCACTGGTCGAGAATCCGCACGTCTATAGCGCGCGGTCCCGTCCAGTCGAGGTATAACTACGAAATGACCGAATGTTTGGACACGGGCGCGCTCGACGCCCGACTACGACTGATGTTCGAGGAGCAGACTCGAGCGTTTAAAATCAACTTAAGTTTTGGGTTTATCCTTCGGCACAAGGAGACAGGCCGCTACAGGTACTTCCATTCGTCGTGCAACAGCTGCGGTCGTTACCTCGAGTCGCCCGCCCTCGTCACCGACGCCGCGTCGTTCGAACGCTTCCTCGACGCCGTCCGACAGCCCGACGTTCTTCAGTACGTCATAGCGCAGAGACCCGACTCCGGGTGGTTCGCCGAATTGGTGACGAACGTTACCTACTTCATCAACGCCATCATCCACCATCCTATCTCTTGTCTCTACGCACGACTCCCCGACTACCTGCGCACCAACAAGGCGCTCATCGGTCTAGCGAAAGATCGGCACAATCAGCCGTACACCGATTACCTGTGCCTCATCCGCTGTCTGTCGCTTCATCGAGGCGCTAGGTACCACGTAGACGATTTGACGCCCCCGGCCTTAAAACTGTACGCCGAATACAGCGCCGACGCCGATCCCTACGCTTTCGCCGACGTTCCTCTGAACGAGCTCGACAGGGTGGAGACGGTCTTTGAAACGAATGTGGCCATGTTTCGCCTGACGGAGGAGGGGTCTGCCGAATTGGTCCGCCGTTCCCTCCACCGCTACCCCACTACCATCAACGTAAATATGTTCGAGACGCACTATTCGTATATAATCGACGTCTCGATGTTCTCTCGCTCGTACCCGTGCGGCAAGTGCGGCGATTCGCTGAGGCCAACAGCCTATCGATTACGGTGTCACGAAGCGACGTGCGAGGGCGGCGTTCGCGGTTGGAGGACGAGGGCATCTACGTGGACGAACCCCTACGCTACTGCCCGTTCAGGTCGACGTTCAACTTCGAGTGCTACTTCGACGATCGTGACCTGCAGGCGGACAGCGCCAAATTCCGGTGGATAGCCCGACACGAGCTACTCAGCGTGAGTATCGTCTCGAACGTCCCCGGGCACGACACGGCGCGCTGCTTCGTCACGACCGGCGATTCTGCGAGCTCGCGAAGCGCCTGATCGTCGCCCTGGAGGCCGTGAGCGAAGCGGCGTGCGCGGATCTGCGACCGTCGTACGACACGACCTTCGAGGCGATCGCCGCGCTCGACGACGATTGACGAGCTCGCGCGACGGAGAAGGACGCGTCGAACGATACAGTACAGCCACCTGAAGCGCGAAGGCATCTCCGCCGGGGCGTACGAGGGTTGCGCGAAGGTATGGCGTGACGAAGGGATTACGACGCTGCGGGAATTCCTCGCCAGTTATAATAACAGGGACGCGGTGCCGTTCTTGGAGGCCGTCGACAAACAGTTCGCCTTCTACCGGGAGCGCCGCATCGATATGTTCAAGGAAGCCATCAGCGTACCGGGCCTAACCCTGCTGTACCTGTTCAACGATCTGCCGTCGATTCTTCACTTCACGCTCTTCAACGAGCCGAACAAGGACCTGCACCGGCTCCTGCAATCGCAGATAGTCGGCGGTCCCTCGATCATTTTGGCGCGCTATCACGAGGTCGACGTGACCGTTCTTCGTTGCGACGAGTACGGCGAGTCGGCGCGGCCCTGCCGCTTGATCGTCGACTTCGATGCGAACGGCCTCTACATATGGGCGATCACGCAAGACATGCCGACGGGGAGGTACAAGCGCCGTCGCTCGGAGAACGCCTTTCGACCGGAACGCGTGCGCCGCTACTGTCGTATGGCCGTGCAGTGGCTGACGTGGGAGACCGAGCGGACAGATGCTCGCATAACACACCAGCTCAACGGGCGCGAGAAGCGCTGGTGTCGCTAGACTCGGACGGCGTACCAGTTCCAAGGGTGGTTCTTCCACGGCTGCCCGTGCACGGGGAAGGAAACGAACGAGGTGAACGGAAAGCCGATGAGTCTACTGTACGCCGAGACGGCCGCTGTCACGACCTACTTTCGCCGCTTCGTCACCGTCGTCGAGATGTGGGAGTGCCAGTGGTGTAAGGTGAGACCGCCTCCGCCGCAGGAGAGCTGGTCAACGATCCTGAAGGCCGTACTCGACGGCACTCTCTTCGGCTTGATCGAGTGCGATATTGCCGTCCCTTCGCCGAGATGCAGCCGATCTTCAAGAACGCGTACATCGCGCGCGACGATCTCAGCCCGTTCATGAGTCGCTACGCCGAAACGCACGAGCTCCTGGCCCGACCTCAGCGGATGCTCGTGGGAAATTTCTTCGGCACCAAGATTCTACTCGCGAACCCCTACTACGGTGGTATCTGCGGCACGGACTCGTCGTCGAGCGCGTGTACCACATCATCGAGTACGAGCCGATCGCGTGTTTTCGTTGCTTCAGCGACACGGTCCCCGCCGCGCGACGCGAGGGCGACGCCGACCCCGAATCGGGTCGATCTGCACCGCGATATCAAGTACTGCACGTCCGCCGGCGCCGCGACGCTGATCAAAAGATCGACGCTTCCGGCAGCTCGACTTCGTCGTTCCCGACGGTCTCTACGAGGTGGTGCTGAACAAGCAAACCGTCCGGTACGCGCTGCCCATCCAGATCGTCTATTTCGTGTACGCCAAACTGCGTATGATGGAGTTTTACTACGACTTCATCGCCACCTACGTACCGCGCCCCCTGTTCCAGTACTGCTCGATGGACACCGACTCAGCGTATTTGAGCCTCGCGGGACGCGACATCGACGAGCTCGTGGCGACGGCTAAGCGCGAGCACTACTTTCGGCTCCGCGGAGAATGGTTCCCGTCGGAATACTGCGACGTGAACGCGGAGGCGTACGTGCAGTGTCGACTCGCAGGCCGAGCGTGGTTCGCGGTTGCCGAATGTTGCGCGAAACGGCGCAGGTACGATAAGCGAACGCCGGGCCTCTTCAAAGAGGAATGGTCCGGTCGAGGTATCGTCGCGCTCTGCAGCAAGACCTACTACTGTTTCGGCGCCAATACAGCACGAAGGGGCTGAGCAAGCATCAGAACGACATCGACAAAGACGTCTTCCTCGGCGTGCTGCGCGGACAACGGACCGACGGCGGCTGGAACCGCGGCTTCCAAATGAAGGAATCGTCCGTGGTGACGTACATTCAGGAACTCGCGGCGTTGAGCTACTTCTACGCCAAACGTCGCGTGCTCGACGACGGCGTCACTACGGCGCCGATGCTCGTATAATCAACCTACCTACCTACCTAATCTAAGGACTACATAAGGGGGGCCGGCCCCGTTAGGGTAGGGTATGTATGTATGTATGTATGTATGTATGTAGGTAGGTAGGTAGAGACTAATAAAAAAGAGAGTGAACACACGCGGTACAGTTATCATCGTCTTTTATTTACTACACGACCTCACTACTTCGGTCTTGCCTGCCATACGGCGAGGAGCCCTTGCGGGTCCGACAAAAAATCGGTTCGGAAACTCGGTCGTTTAAGCGATATAAGCGTTCAATGCAATAGTAAGCGATATAAGCGTTCAATGCAATAGTAAGCGATATAAGCGTTCAATGCAGTTTTATCCAGTCGAATACGAGACAGTCGTTGGTTACCCTAACGGGACCGAACAGGGACTGGAAGCCGCTTAGCGGCATACCGTGGCATCGTAAGAGCAGGTAGGCGACGCAATATTGTCCGCACACGTTAGATACGCCGCTCTGCAATTTCTTGTCGTTGTTCGTCCACGAGTCGCAGTTGAAGAGCTCTTTGCTCCAGTTAGCCATATACCCCTTCTTGAATCGTCCCTTCGCCTTGATAATGCGTACGCGGTCTCCCTCTCGCAGTTTCGGCTTGCTTCCTCGCCCCCCGCCGGCGCCGTACAGCCGCTGCCACACGCTCTCCTGATTCGCGGCGTTGACGCTCGCTGGCGTCCTATCGATGCTTCGATGGCAGGCGTTGTTGTACGACCGCACGAAATCCTGCAACGGCTCCACGTACCTCAGCGTCTGATGCTTCGTGAAGTATCTCCACATGCGGGTCTTCAGCGTACGATTGAATCGCTCCACGACACTCGCTTTGGTCTCCTCATTGTGTGTCACGAAATGATGGACGCCGCGCTTCTTTAAAAGTTGCTGTAAGGGCCTTTTGAGAAACTCCGTCTCCTTGTCGGTCTGCAGGGCGTTCGGCGGCGGCTGCGACGACGACAGCAGGCCCTCGAAAGCCGTAACGAGCGCCGGACCGGATTTACTCTTCAACGGGACGCACCACGCCCGCTTCGAGAAGACGTCGATGACCGTCAGTAGGAACGCTATACCGTCGTTGTGCTTTTTCAGTTTAGCTACGTCGACGAGATCGGCTTGCCACTGCTGGTTTCGACCGCCTACAATAACGCAACGTCGTTTGAAACGTCGTCTGGCCGGCTTGTGAAGCGTATAGGCGTCCTGCTCCGATAGCCACCGCTCGACGATCGGCTTGGGTACTACGGCGGTCGTCCGGTGCAACGCGTCGACGCCACCGTAACTGCCCGCCCGTTTCGGGTCGAAGTAGGTGCGCTTCAGGCTGTCCCGTTGTTGTTGAGGGCGCTTTCGTTGCGCACCACGAAACCGCCGGGACACCATGGCGACGACGGGTCCGATACGATGAATAATATACTGATAATATAGGGCGAAAGCCGTCGCGACTACGCCGGCGAGGGCGACGACAAGCACCGACCTTCGAGAGAGCATACTAGCTTGTGAGCGGCTCAGGCGTTTCTCAACCTCTTTAATAGGTGACCCACGGCGTGCGTTCGAGAGATTGAGTGCGCTGTTTGCACTTTCGCTTCTGCGCGCATTGTATGTACGCTCGACGCTGGGATTACCGACGAGCTCCATAGGGACGTTCAACCGCCTTATACGGTCCCCGAACGCTTCCCAGCCAACCGGCGCGTGCGCCTTCTTCCTCTGTCGCATGAGATCGTTCAATAGATCTACCATGTTGCTTCCCGCGATAAGCGCTCCGTTGTACACGAGCTCCCCTCGATCGGTTCAGCGGATCAACGGGTCGGTTTTCAGTTTTGCCATCAGGAGGCGGGCCTTTTCTTTTATATTTTTCGGTACGCTTTTCACGATCTCGCTCTCTATATCGTTCGGATCCGGCGGCGGCGGCGGCGGCGACTGGTCGCGCGCGAGACGTCTCCATGGCGTTGTAGCGACTCAGCATTTGATTGTATGACACTACCTTTTCTCGATCGGACAAATCCGTACACTCGAGAACGGTTTTGATGTCGTCGTCCATGCTACTCATCACACGCGACGTGGTCGTAGTCGGTTGCGATAGTAATGGGAGTAGACGTTCCATTAACCGGGGGTCTACCAACGCCATCTTCTTCGAGTGCTGCATCAACCTATAGCCAGTCTGAGGAGGGGCAGAAAGGCGCTCGCCAACGGTGCCAGCAGCGCCGTCAGAAAAGCGCCCGACCCCGTTTGCAGGACGGCCTTCTTCTGTTTGACGGGTACTTTTTCGACATTAGCTTGCGCAGATGGTTTCTCTATTTTGTCAGCACTTTTTCTGTTTCACTTTCCCGCTCATAATGTTGTACGTGCAGTCACACAGACTACAGATGAGATCGGAATCCGCGTGGGCGATTACGGCTTTTCTCAGATCCGCATTCCTCTTGTATCTACGCAACAGGTTCAGGGCCAGAATGTGCCTCTTGACGCGCTCTGTCATCGTGACGAATGACGTCGGTCGCGCTCCTCTTTTTATACTCTCGTCGGCACGTAGACGTACTGAACGCTATCGTCGGGAAAAATGGCCGTACGCAGGCGCATAGTTTCCGATGTTTCCTGTTTCAGGTCCACCAGGAGGTAACCGTAGGCTGCTGACGTGTCGTCTTTGAAGGCCTCCATCATGTAGTTGGTTCTACCCGGATACATCTGTTTCGCCAGGTGACCTACTAGCCCCACGTCCCGGGGGCTCTTGAAGAGGACCATGTACTGCGCGTTTAAGCTGATTGTGCGGTTTTCTTTCCCTTTCTGAAAGAGTTTCTGCAGAAGCTGTACGACGGACGCGTTGCAGTGATGTCTTTTTAGTGAACAAGGTCGTGACCCGACTATCGGTTTCCTCCATAAGGTCATCGAGTACTAGAAGCGTCCTCGTTTTGGCGTCTAAAAGCTTCGGATCCGGCAAACCGTCTACGAATTCTACAGCGGCTGTCACAGAGTCGTAGGCGGTTTGCCACTGGCCGTAACACCACAGGATTTTCTCCGGCGGCGGCTCGATCATAGAGGAGGCGAACTGCAGTAGACGAGCGACTAAAGTAGTCTTACCGCACCCCGTAGGGCCTGCCACTATACACGTAAAAGGATGCTTCCACGACGTGTCCATATCGACGACTGGCGCGCGGGAAACGAACGATGACTTTTTTATTCGTTTCTTCTATATTCACGACGCACCTCCATCAACAATTTACCTAGGATGTTCTGACCTTCTTTATACCCGTGGGCTCAACCCTAAAAGGCTTCTTTTGACGGCACCCACTACACCAATTCGGCGTCCCCGGTAGCCAATAGGGCGTCTTTCAACTTTTTTGACGCTCCGAACATACTCATCAACAGGCTCTTCATACACTCGACTCTAACGGCGTCCCATTCGGCGCCCGTTCTCGTTTTCCTAATTCCGTAACTTCGTCGCTTCGCTATATACGCCGACCACGCCGCTTTGATGTACTCCGCGGTTTCTTCGTCTTCGTTAAACATCGCTTTTCTAAACTAGTAAGCGTGCTCGACGGATTTGAAACCCCGACCGTACGCCACGACTCGACACGGATGAAAATTCGACAGGAACGACATCGACCCTCCGAAACGTATAGGCTCCATACCTCACGCATAACCACTATATAACCTTACACATAAGTGTGTGATTTCCGCGCTGGAGGCGCTACATTATTGATTATCGTTATCGATTACCGCGCTAGAGGCGCTACTGTGTACTTCGTTTTAACTCCAATTCACTAGATGTCAGCACATACTTAAATGAAAACGTGGCTGGCACCACGTTTAATCATAAAAACGGAAAGGTCACATAAACGATTAATAAAACTTTTTTTTATAAGTAAGCTGTCATGCCAGAGGGAACCGTTCGGGCGAACCAACATGCCGAACCCTTTGATGTTCCTTTGATCTTTTGGCTTGACCCGTAGTCTGGGCCATCTAAATACTACTTAAGAGTAACAGTTAGTGCTGACATGAAAGTTTCCGAGCAATGTTGAATTGCTGCTTCAATGGGTAACCAAATACTAGGGCTAACTAGGAGAAATATAACATATATTATAATAAGGAGAAACAGCTAATTTTACTACTGTACAAAAATATAGTTAGGCCACATTTGGAATATTGTATACGGAGGCCATATAGTAAGGACATAGATACGCTATAAAGAGTGCAACGAAAAGCAACTAAGCTGATTCCTGAACTGAAAGATCTTGGTTATGAAAGATGCCTATTAGAATGTGGGTTAACAACACTAGATATTGGGAGACTAAGAGGAGACAAAATAAAGTTTTTAAGATATTGAATGGTTATGAGGATATTGGTAGAATTATTTTCTTCTCAACATGTCGTCTGGAGCTAATAGCTCTGGAGAGCAATCTTGTTAAATCTTGTAAATCGTGTTCAATCTATTTAAAGCAACAAATCCTACTACCAAGTATGTGATGGCCCTCGAGTTACCCAGATTCAGCCAGACTGACAATTAATAGCAGGACGTTCACTGAATCAGTAGTACTGCATCCCAGTTTACAGAAAGGCATGTGGGAAACATCCAATTTCAAAGGTATTTTCAGGTATGGTCGCCTGCCTCCGTACCAACTGTCAATAGCAGCGGTCTACAATCTAAATGTTGTATTTACAAATTGAACATTTTGTAAGCTCAACTTTAACATTGAGAAACATTTTCTGGCTTATTATACACATTATTAGGCGGACAATATACCTTCTGCATATTTATTCTAATATTAAAAAAGGAAGAACAGACAGGCAGGATTTAAGGACTTTGTGAAAGAGAAAGTTGTCTTAGTAATGTACATCATAATTCGATCAAGTGTTTCGCTTGATTGCTGTGGTCAAATATAGGGCATTCGAAGTCAGCAAATTTTCCATGAAGCTGTCGTGTTACTCTTATCCCTTCGATACCAACGTAATTGAGTCATCATACTCTATTTCAAAATAACATTCTCTGTTCATTAACGCTTCCAACAGATGGTTGGAACTGTTGGTAGCGTCGAAAATGTTCCTGGTATGCATAGCCTTCATCAGGCACTTCATTGTCATCGTTGTCGTAATTAGCACTGGCAAGTTCCCCGATTTCTCTGCTGATCTCTGACCCAGCCACTGTTCAGCATTCATAACTCTGGTGATCGAGAGAAAAGAACAGAGGTTCGAGCAGCTTCAGTGTGCCACCCATAGATTGAATTTCCTTTCACGGTGTGCTCGAACAAACATGAAGACGGTATGTTGGAACTCGTGTACCAGTAACCAACATGGTATGACAGTAGAACTCTCTCGTGCAAATAAGGCGACCCAATCTTCAAGAGACAACTCAGTTCCACTATCCTTGTGCTCCCTCGTTATAAGAGTATCCAGTACAACAAATATCACATTGTGAAGGTATAGTATGGCTGCTGACAAATTCTTAGTGGTCCTGGCTTCGGTCAGATTACGGTGGCCAACAAAGCCAGTTCAATATGCATGCATCACGACAAACTTGTCTTAACTGAGAGTTTCTGGGAATGTCAATTGATTTTTCTTGTCAATGTCTTAAACTGGTTGATCCACCACCAGCAGCGGGACGTGTTGCGGGTTGGGGTACTTGGTACTGCCTTGTTAGAATCATGTATAAAACAGTTGTTTTATTGTAAACAAAATGGGCGAGTGTGCTTAAATGTATTTTACTTAACTTCCAACATCTAATCGAGAATCGTGGTGCAAAGACCACATGAACAGAGCAACTGCATCAGTTTCTGACCCTCCACAAAGCTCCAGATGTACTGTATCTACTACTTCATCCTTCTTCCCTTCATCGAACAAACTCGTAGTCATTGGCCCAACATTTTTGTTGGGTGGTGGTGGTTTAGTAATGAACGTGTATGAGTGAGGAAGGATGAACTCACAGGAACGTCCAGATTGTGAACCAATTTTAAACGGTTCTTGAGCTTTGAAAGAGGAGGCTCACACTTCATGTCTGTATGCAGTGAACACTTATTTAGCATTGCAACCTAACCCAAGGAGAGGATCTTTGTACACTGTTTTCTGCAGTCGATTAATTAGGTCGTACTAGGAGCTGGCGGAAGAAGTAAATCATCACTGGTGGAACGACAACCGTAAAGGAATGACCCTTGGGATGTGGAAGTTGTGTCATGATCTGTCACTGTTTTGCGTGAGAGTAGATGTGGTTTGTTTTGTTTGGATTACGTATTTATTTTAAAATACAAAACATGCTTTGACAGTATGAATTATACAAACAGGGCACAATCAAGCCGTATTGCCTCCATTATGTGTATGTTTTTAACATAATTAAAATGACGTAATTTTATTTTCGTAAATAACATCAACATATCTGCCTCAACGCACAATCCACATTCGGCATAAGAGTCGATACTCCTTATTTATAATTCACATTTAATTTTGATGTATAATGAACTGTTCAAAAATTAGGCCAGGTTCACATTGTTCGTACCCCACAATATACACCAACGTAGAAAATAAGTAACTATCTCCCATATACTATCAGTTTATATTTTGTTTGGAAGGAGTTTGGTGTTTCTGCAATTTAATATACCCTCAATTCAAATCAAAATATAATCGTGACATTTATAATTCGCCGTTCCAACAAAAGTTGCTTACGGCGCCGCACATAACGTTCAGGAAAACAGATAGGTCTTAAGGTTTGGTTTAAAATCAGTGTTTGTCATTGTTGTTGCAGTCAGCTTTTGTGGTAGCAAGTTCCATACTGTTGGGGGCTGCTACGCAAAATGAAACAAATTATGTAACCCAGCGACGCGCTGCACGTGGTACACATAATTGATTGTGTTCACTGGAGCGCAACGATCGAGTTGGCTGACGTTGGTTCACACATTTGGTGATATGCTGTGGTGCACAGCCAGTCAGTGCTCGGTGCGTGAGTAGAAGTATCTTATACTCTACTCTAATTGCTATCGGCAGCCAGTGCAGCTTCATCAATAGAGGTCTGACATGACAGAACTTCTTGGCGCCGTCGACAAGCCGGGCCGCCCAGTTCTGTACTCTCTGCAGCCGGACTAGTTGTTTTACAGGAGTAATGCATTGCCAACGTCAATTCTGCTGGTGACAAACGCATGTATGACTTGTTTTGTTGCTGCAGGTGTTAGTTAACGTCTCTTTCTTGCAATATTGCGGAAATTGAAAATTTCAGACCTACAGACAGCAGTCACGTGCGTCTCCATCTTCATCTCGGCATCGAACTGTACACCAAGATTTCGTACATTCTGAGTTACGGTGACCAAACAGTCACCAATGCGTAATGTGTGCAGCTTAATTTTTGTTTAGCTGTTACGCAGAGTTGAACACGATGACTTCTGTCATTGAGTCGTTCAACTTTAAAAAGGTTGTCATTATCCACGTCCTGATCTCTACCACACATTCAGTAATGTCCTCTTGGTTGGGTTTCAGTGGGTATCATCCTCGTAGAAATGACACATCAAATTGTACTTGCGTATAATCTTAGCAACTGGTGCTACATAGATGGAGAACAACCGAAGACCCAGCACGGAGCCTTGTGGTACCCCGTATGTCAGAGGACGAACAGGTGATTTTGCACCATGAATGTGGACAGACTGGACTCTGTCTCTCAGATATGACTTAAACCAGTCCAGTGCATCTTGGACCACTCCGATATCATGTGCGAGTCTGTGCAACATAATTTCATGGTCGACGGTGTCAAACGCAGCCGTTAGATCAAGGAGAACCATGATGACAACATTATGATTGTCCATTGCGTGCAGGATGTGATTCTGCACACAGACAAGGACCGTTTCAACGCTGTGTGATTCGGCTTGTACGCTGACTGATAGGGCTCACAGAGATTGTGCTCTGACATGTGAGCTCAAAATCTCGCGGCAACGACACGTTCTATTGTTTTCGATAGATTAGGGTAGATTCGACACGGGTCTGCAGTTATTCAAGACGGTTTTGTTTAGACTCGTTGTCTAGACTACTGGCCTGATGTGCGCTTCCTTCAAGTGAGAAGGCATTACCCCCGTTCTCAGAGACATGTTAACAATTTTCACGAGCACAGGTACAACATCATGCGCACAGTCTACCTCAGACAATGTTTAGTCATAAATTGATCAGCAGTGGGTGGAAAGAGTGAGGGAAATAAATATTAAAAAAGTTATATTGCGTTTTTGCAAATAACATCAACGTGGTTGTTATTACGCAAAAATACATAATCTAATAGTTGGTAATCCTCATTTCAAATCTCTAGATACACCATACGTTGATGTAGGATGAACGGTTCATAAATTTGTGGCGTTTTACGACAATTCCGCCAGGTGGCGTAATGTTAATATTACTTTGACATGGTAGCAGTCAACAGGCAAACTTAGTTACTTTCTCCCATATAGTATCACTTCTTTTTTGTTTGGCAGGCGTTCGGGGTTTCTTTTGCAATTTAGTCTAGGTTAGGCAATTATTAGAGTTAAATTGATTGGCTAAGGTTGAAAATAGCTAGGAAAACTATCGTGAAAATTACATGATTTTTACAGTTTTTTGCAAATAGCGTCGATATGGCTGCCTCCACGTAACAATTGCATTGGACATAAAAGTTGCTTCTCCAAATGTCCATAATAATACGTTGATGTAGGATGAATGGTTCAGAAGTTAGGGCTGTTTCATGATTTGACAAGCACAACGCCACGGTATATTTTAAATATTTTTTCAAACTTTGCTATTATCGGCACAGGGCGCCGCCATTATGCTCCAGGGGCGAGAGATTGTACATCCGGTTTGATTGACGAGATGTTTCCCAAAGCTGTATACAGCAATTCGATAGGTGGCGCAGCAAAGCTCTCAGAAAAACCGACGAAACGCATACAAACACATAGAAACACAACAATTTAATACACTGCGTGGCTACTGGATATACTATAAATGTTAGTAAGCAATTTTCACATACTTCCGTAGAAAGATTTCTACAGAAAAAAACCACGTTATAGATGATGAACTCGCCAAGAGTCTGCGGTGGTCACTTTCGAACACCGATTGCAAGCCTAAATACGAATGTGGCGAGCATAAAAAGACATTGAACGTTTTGGTAAGTCTTAAATGTCAGTTGTGCTATTTTGATGTGCATGACCAAAACGATCAATTCTGTGTAGTCTGCCGTCTTCATACTACCGCCGTCGCATGGTCCTGCAACTATCCAGTTGCGATTACCAGTTATATCTCGAAATCCGCAGTTCCACACCTGTGCTCCCACCCACATCGCTTTGTTAATATATATGTCTGCCAGCCACTCTTTCATGTTGGCAAACCGATCCACATTTGATTTTTGAATAATCTTACATTGCATTAAATGCAAATCCCCAATAGGCGAAACATATTGACACAAACATGACAATTGGCTGATGTGGAATTCGAATTATAACAATATCCTCTGTCTCATAAACAAGAAATGGAAAAACCATAAAAATATAATTAGGATTAATTGCATCAGCCCCAGATCGTGTACTATGCATAACAAGGTGATACAAACTGAAGATATTACAAGTATCTGCATTAACAACAACTACTGGAAGACGGCATGGAAAGCTTCTACAACGAAGTGGATGAGACCTTAGTCTTCCCATTTCTTGTTTATAAAAAAGGCGAATCATATTTGGTTGTTGTTCGCCCTGGAATGGAATAGTAGGTGTCCGTTATGTAAGATTGTGAACCATTCGTGTCTTGCCCTGACTTCTATCCGGAACACATGCTGTACCAATATGGTTTCCCTACAAACAGTAAACGATATCTATATCGTGACCGAAACCATGACACAGATGATCCAACTAAGAGCGACTAGTATAGTCAAAGCAATCAACATGCAAGTAAAGACGACCATATCGTCACGAACACGAGCCCTGATGACAAAACGACGTGAAATGGTGGAAAATGGCGACCATAACAATTTTTAATAAATAATAGAGTACGCGGAAATATGCAACACTATAAAAAAGAAAGCACAGGAGGACATCAGGAAGTACAACCTAGAGATCATACGAGAAAAAGTTATGATGTCAAATAGCCTGAGGAAAGCCAGAAAAACAAAGGACCAAGGTATGATCATAGAACGAATAGAGTAATTCTACATTGACCTATACGAGGTTAAAGCAGCGCTAACAGAAATGAAGAACGGGAATGGATTAGGCAACGACCATAATGGTCATAATATTCAAAAAGGGAAATAAGCTTGAGAATACACGGAAAATATATCAGTCGTCTTCGGTACGCTTTGTCGACGAGACAACTATACACAGCATCAGAGACAAAAACCAAGACAAGGAGATTCAAAGAATAACAACGGTTGGCTGGACTACATTTGCCAAGCACTGCGACATCTTTACGGGTAACATTGGAATCTGCTTGAAGTGCTTCCAGCGACAACATAAGGCGCGGAAACTTGGACAATCACCAACAAGCAAAGAACAAGCTACCAGCTGCACAAACAAAAATGGAATGTAGTATGTTAAATATCACATATTGAGAGAGAAAAACAAACATCTGGGTAAGAGAGAAGACAAAGGGCATAGGCGTGATACAACAAATCGGACGACATAAGTAGACCTGAGCAGGACACATAAGTAAACTACGAAATAACCGACGGACATCGAGTATCATCGTCAGGAGGCCATAAAAAGGTAAACGATCTAGATGAAGACGGCGAGGTGATGGGAAACACGAACTAGACGAGTATTGGAAGGGCACCATTTGGCAGAGGATAGAGCAAGACAGGCAGATCTGAACACGATATGCTGAGAGTTTCGCTAAACCACGGCTCAATACGGCTGCACAATGATGTTGAATAATTATGATACATGTATGTATGATGTAACACAACTGAATTACGTACATGCAGAAAAATAAAGTTCTTCTTATGTAAAATACATTAAAATTAAATATGTTTTTCACACCGTTCTAACACAACATCTGAGTATTGTCGTTGAACTGAAGAATAGCGTTTATATAAAAAAATACCAAATCTATTACAAATTTGTGTTGGCGTTTCACCGATAAATACACTGGGATAAGAATAACATTAATCACAATTACGTCACATGTTGGAAATATGTAACACAACCGGTAACCTGACAACACTTCAGTGAAATCTACAATAAAGTGAAGAAGAAATGTGATAGACCACACAAGTTAAAATTCATACAAAAGCAGTAGTTGTTAGTTTATGAAAGAAAATAAGACACTGTGAAGCCAATAAGTCATCGCTGAAGACACCTTCGGTTGAATGCCGCATTTCGCAGTAGGGGACTCACCTAGAACGCTACATGAGTGGCTGGCGTTATTAATCACACTACAATACATTAGTAGATCTTGTGTTTCGGGTATGCAACGTCTATCTATTATCTGGTATCGAGCACGTTTTCATCCAATAACCTAGTTTTAATTGTATGTGTAATGTTTTACAGGCAAACGCTTTAATGGTCATTGAATCAAGTTTTTTTCCCGATATAATAAAGGTTATGTACAAACTAATCATAACAGCTGTTTCACATATATTTTGGAACAAAAAATTAAATAGTTGCATCCTGTATCTCAACGGCATCATACCTACGTTGTGTTCCTATGTGAATGTGTCACTCACTTCACTCTATAATACCAATGGTAGTAATCAATGAAAACGACTTATCTCACTAACGTTACCCTTTGCTGCTAGGATGGATTAATACCTGTCCCATTTGTTCTTCAGTCACACTACAAATGGTACCACATTACAATGGAGAAGTTTGTCTGACATTTAAGCAAGTGCATTGATATTAGAATACAACATCACTTGACGAATGTATACTTGAATATTGAGCATTTGAAATTGTTTAACTATTTACGAGTATGACATAACATCAACCAAAACAAATAAGGAGTCGGTATTTCGTTTGGAAACTATATATAGTAACACATACGGTGGTGCTGCTGCATAGAGACCTACAAAATATAAATAAAAACATTTTAGGTAACATTAAAAACTCATCCCGATGCAAGTCATATGTCGCGAAAATTGTCCATATCACAGCTTGCCTTTAATTCAATGCAGTCTTTGCCGCTGTAGGGGTCATATCGCAACATTGCAGGATATATCACATTACTCATCGGTTGAGGAGAGATCAGAACGTCTAGTAAGTGGTGATTGCTGAAGCTAATTAAACGGGTTACCCCCAGAATGTATGACATAGAGTCAATTAATATTTTGTTATGAGTGTGTTAAGTAGAAATATAAACTGACAGTTGGTGGAGTTATTTATAAAAATATTCTAGAATGTTTATTGCGTTGTCGATATTAAAGACTAAAATAAAGACAACAAGCCATTGTCGGTTTTTTGTGAGATTCGCATTTTATAATTGTTGCCCACTAATTTAATTAAGTGAAAATTGTTTTCAATTATCACAAATTGGAACGAGCTATGCAGAGTCTTAAAAGCGTCACGTTATCTGACACTGCAATCGTAATGTTCTTCACATAAAAATAAAACATAGTTTAGATTGATGATTTGCAATACAGTCTCATTACTAGACACGGATACAATTTAATGTACTGACCGATATGATAATAATAAATATGTGGTCTTGTCTCCTTTTAGTGAAACGCAGCAGTAAGAGATGCATGTACCGGTCGTGTACATGCCGAGTCAAAAGAAACTGGTACCACAACAATCGTCAGCGCTCTCCCGTCTGCTGCTATTGCGAGAGTGACTGACGTGGCTTCGACAACTGCTGCGAAGATCTCGGATCCCCCTGTCACCGACATTGATACGCATCGAATGTATTTTCATGTTACGCCTAAGTAACATGTTCGATAGTTCGCTGTATCGAGCGAGTTGTATTGATTATTAAATCCTTTTTGTCGAATAATTATTTGTATTGTTCGTATATGTCATTCGATAATGATTTGCTATGAGCCATATAATTCAATCTATTTTAGTTTAATTTATGTAGCGATATATTGTGATATATTACATCAAGTGCCTTTTACCAAGATTTAATTAAATTAACAAGTCTGCCAAGAAAAACTGAACGCTCAACATGGGACGTGAACCAGGAAGCCCTTGACTTGTCGAAAGTCCACCAATGTATTACCTGCGATATCCTTGCGTACCTGGTCGACTATTATGTTGTAGTTGTTCACAGCGCTTCAAACTGGTCCTTTTTGTGCAACCCGGCGTTTGGGTGTCTTCGATATATGTTTCCTCAAATATGCGGGCACATGTACTGTTTTGCAGGACTTGCTTCAATGACGCTTGTGACACGCTTTTCTAGAGGTTACTGGTGGTCTTTAGTGTTTCATCCATTTGGATCATGTCGTCAGTGTGATTGGTTCGGAGAGGAAACCTTTCCACGCCAGTCTGATGAGGGGCTCGTATATTACTCGTCATCAGCAGTGTGCTATTTTTCTTTTTCCTCATCTCCATGAAATCTACATCTTCATTTTCGTCGTCAAGTGGGTCGTTAACACAAGACGAGTTGTTTATAACAAAACGGGTCACAACATGCTTGTTATGCTGCGGTACGCTGTGTCTTCTGAGCCACCTTGATTACAAAACATTTACTTTACTCGGTGATTAGAACAATGAATTAAGGAATCGTCTTCAAGCTGTGCAGAACTCGGCTGCACAAGGTATCAATCGATACATTCGTTGACTATTAGAATGCGAGTGATCGCTACGTTTATTATCACCATCTTATTGTAGACTTTCAACGAAGGCAAGAAAGTCCATGCACACAGGAAACAAATTGATCGTGCCTCATTCATAAAACTTACGCCAGAGCGACGCACACGACGAGAAAAACAAACGTCCACTTCAGAGCGTTCATGCTACAAAACGAAAAGTGCTATCATTGAGGCATTCACAATGTTTTTTTGATCTTCGACACCTGGATATTTTCACATTTGGACAAATAAATTGTAATCTGGAAATGAAAGAAGTTTGTACTAAAAAAATGCCAACGAATTATATAATCATTGTAGTTATCTTGTATGTTACAACGTGAGTGTACTGTTTCTTTGCTATACTTATTGGATCAATTCTGGTCGAAGCACCACGTACAAAATTCGTTATTTTAAATAATACATTTGTACAACGTTCGTATGTTTTTTTGACATGTAAAGTGTGAAAGTATACATACTTTATGAAACTATCTTAACTTGAATCACATTTTATATGTTACACCTGTGTATGAAACAAATCTGCTGACTGCTTATCTTTCATGCGAAGTAGTGTGTCGTGTTTTGATTTGTTATGATATTGATATCGATATGTTAGCGACTATTACCATGGGCATTAAGAATCCATTAATCTCTTCAAACAAACATATTCACTTACATGAGATGATCTTCTTCGCTGTCCTGTTGTCTTCGTACAGTACTGGTGGCAAGAGACGATGAACAAGTAAAACGCTATCGGTTTATATAGGGGGATCTACTTAATGCTTGCATGCAGAATGATAAAGCCGACAGGTTTTTCTACTCTAGAGGTAAATCAAAATTAATATTGGTATTTCTTTTTATGTACCCCTATGGGCATATTAAAAGCAATGTTTTGCTTTTGTCTGCGTCATACAGTCGAAGGTGTAACCCATTTAATTAGCATAACAAACACCACCTACGTTATCTCTCCTCATGCGATGAGTAATGACTGCATCTCCTGTAGCGTTGAGCGGTCTCTCCCACTGACATAGACGTAAAGCTTAGTTGAAAGGAATCTGTAGGAAGTGGATCATTAGCGGGGTATTATTCGCTTTACTGTGTGCTTTTCTCTCAAAAACTGTTTTTATTATGTCGTGCAGTGTGATCCAACATGTTGTTTATTGATCTTGTTGCATATTTGTTTTTAGCAGTGTTGGTATTCTCTTTCTATTTTATGTATGCTGAAAGAACGACGTGCAGTGTGCATGCTTTGTTTTAAACGGTTTCATCACAATTAACGGAATGTGAAAACGACCTACGTTAAAGATCATCTATTTCTTGGCATTTCAAGCCTTTTGCGGGAAGGAGAAATAGCACAACACAAATCAGAGAAAAATGTACTACAATATATTAGATATGAAGGACGTTTAATTCTTTCAAACACGACAAACATAACCAGCAAGCTTACAACTAACAGTTTAATCCTACAAGATAAACTATAATGTACGTCTGGTGGAGCTATCACTCCACGCAAACTTCAGAAATACAATCACCTGTCCAATGCTTTCACTGCATACATTTCTAATGTTATCATTTACAGGCACAAACCCTGTACCACTGTTTTGTTTTCCGTGGAATATTTGTTTGAAGTACAAATATTTTGGCGATATTTGGCTTGGACAGACCTCTCATCTAGTCACTACAAAACTAACAGCATCGCCATTGTTGCCGCTGTTACAGCAGCAGCAATGGGCATGGCAGTCGAGGATATCTAACATATGGGCAGATGGAAATCGGTAGCATTTAATCGTTACATTCGACTTTCCACCCACTACAGTGTAGTTGCCTAGCTACATAATTCAGATTATAAGAGGACTAGCAGTCAGTCGGGCGTAGTATCAGTGGGGCTGCACAGTCCTGGGTTAATGTAACTTTCCTTACTCAATTGTCATTTAACCATGTTCAACTATGCAATCATCAACTAATGTACTTTCTCAAGTCACCTTACTTTTCTCCATTCGTAGTATTAAATATAAGTGTATGTAAGCATGGCTGGTAACACGATTTTCTTCATAATATCACAGCAATTTCAAACGTACTGTATATTAATGAGATAAGATGTTCTTTATTGTGTCTGCTGAGAAATGTGCTAAGGGTAGAGCAGACGTGAACACATTATATTGACATATGCAAAAACCGGCAGATTAAATGAATAAATAAATGATATACATGGCGTGTACACGAATTATTACACTGTTTTGTACAGACATGTCAAAAAAACTTTCAATTTCAGACATGTTCGTATTGATGTCAGAATCAACTTGTGCCAGACTGAGAATAGCCGAATCACCAGAAAATGTAATGAAGTAGTTGTTAGTACTGCTGCAGGAACAATCATTTATGTGCAGAGTATACGTGCATACGTACATATGTGCTTACATATATACATACATATATACGTACATATATACATACATACATACATTAATATATACATACATACATACATACATACATACATACATACATACATACATACATACATACATACATACATACATACATACATACATACATACATACATACATACATACATACATACATACATACATACATACATACATACATACATATATACATACATACATACATACATACATACATACATACATACATACATGTGTACATACGTACTTTCATGCATACTTATATACATATACATACGTACATACGTACATACGTACATACGTACATACGTACATACGTACATACGTACATACGTACATACATACATACGTACATACGTACATACGTACATACGTACATACATACATACATAAGTACATTCATACTTATGTGTATGAATCCATACATTAATAAATGCATACATACTTTAATGAACATTCTTCAACCACCTAAGGCGGTTAGTAATTGCCCTTGTCTCTGATGGTTGTTTTGGTTTTCTCGATCCATATGGCTTCCTTGATATGACGGATTCTTCGCATGGGTTCCTCGTCTATAATTGTTACTCACTCCCAATCTACAATGTGGTTTTCAGTTGTCGCATGGTCTGTAAGGGCGGATTAATTGATGGTAGACTTAAATATTTTTTCCGCTCCTTTTGTATTTCTCATTGTTGGTGTTGTCTACGTGCTATCTGTGTTCCTTCAGTCGTGCTTTGAGTAGTCTTCCTGTCTCCCCAATGTACTCAGCACCACCATTCTTGCAGGCTGTTTGGTACACCAGTTCGCCTTGTTCTTCTAGCTCTACTTTCTCTTTGGGATGTACCAACAGGCGCCTAATAATATCCTCGGAAATCCGAGCTCAGAGGCACAACAAATACAGATAATTAAGCGTTCTCATTTTTATGTACGGAGCAAACGCCGTCAACAGACGGATGGATTTGCTAAGTAGCTGAGTAGAATATGCAGTTCTTATTAAAAAGATAGGTTTTTAGATGACGGCGAAATGAAACAATATTTCTTACTGACATAACACCAATAGCGAGTTAGTTCCACGAAGTTTGTTCAGCATCCAAAAAGGCTCGAGCTCCAGTATTTGTATTAATTATGGGAATAAAATGTTGACCAGGGTCTGCCACTGAAACACAGTCGGTTTCTTTGCTGGAGTAAGCATAGAATGTAGCTATGCAGGTTTTGCATGATATATAATTGAACAGATCTTAAAAATGATGCTATATCTTACAGGAAGCCAACGCAGTGATTTTAGAAAAGGCACTGAACGAGAAAATTGAGGAGACGGGGTAACTACCCTAGCCAAACAATGTTGGACACGTTGAAGTTTTGTAATGTCCTTGCTAGCGATATTGTAAAGGAGATATTTGTAATAGTCAAGTTTGTTGTTAAAAGAACTGTTGCAATTGTTTTAGCAACAGACGGCGAAAATCACTGATATGGTGAAAACAGCAGCGACACGTTTGAGATACATGTAATCTAAGATTGAGGTTACTATCGAAGATTACTCTTAGATTCCGCGCAGAGGTTGTAGGCGTGATATGCTGACTCAAAATACGCATTGGGAAAACCATGAAGTTTACCACACTGCATTGGACTACCAATGATGAGAAATCTAGTCTTATTTGCATTTAACTTTAATTTGCTGTCAGTCTTCCAGTAGGAAGATATCTAAGGGAGAGATTTGCATCCGGGGTAAAGAAAGAAATGGAGATATGTGTGTCGTCAGCCTAAAGATGATTATCCAAATGATGACTTTGGATAACACAGTTTAGTGGCGTGGCGTAGAGAGTGAAAATGAAAGGTCCAGGAGTAGAAAACTGGGAAACAACACATAAAATGGGCAGTGCAGCCGAAAAGCAATTCTCCACCATAATGGTTTGGCATCAATCAGTTAGATATGAAGAAACCCAGCTCATGGCTGTGCCAGATATGCCGTACTGCTGTGATAAACGTTTAATTAGAATATTGTGATCGATGGTATCGAAGCGACAGATAAATCAATTTACGTTAGAGCAGTTTTTTTTTACCTTGATTATGGTTAAGTTAATATCATTACGTACTTTTAAAATTATGAAATGGTAAGCCTTGCAAATAAGATTTTTGTCTTTTTAAAATGAATACAGAACGAGCAACACAGAGATTTGGTTGATACATGATCAGCTAGCGATTGAGCAGGCCACCTGTATAGAGCGTTATTAATGCAGTTCCATAAATGACGTGGACTGAGCTTTGGCTACCTGTCTATTACAGAGGTGATATTGTTTAGAATAACGCGACGTGTCCAGATGTTAGCGTGATTTGCGCCATACACACTCTAAACAACGACGGCGCCTTTTAGATAGTAACATTTCGGAAGTGACCAATGGAGCCGGTGGCTTTTACGACACAAATTTGGATTTCATAGTACTGTTTATATAAGTCAGACAGGTGTTATGTTGGGTCTGTGGTTAGGTCAGATTTAAGGGTATCAGCCATTTCTTAGTTGTAATGTCTTTCCTGTAATGTAAGTGGATCTATAAAACGCATAGTGTTTCGTCTCAGTGTCAGCAAGGTTTTTGTTTTCTTAGAAAACACTAAATAACAAAGCGAGGCTGTCTTATCTCGATCAGATTGATCATTTGTAGTTGCTACCCGAATTATACGCTTAACAGCTGGCCCAGGATTCAGTCAGCTAGTGGATAACAAAAATCCGACCAGTGACTGAATGTCTAAGGCACTTGTATACTACCTGCTCTTCATGGTAACAAATATAATGCTATTTCTAAGTCTAAGTGCAAACTTAGGGAAATGGAGTTACAATTTTAAATGGTGATTGACTAATAATTTGTTTAATTAACTGTGTATGACCAGGGCCAAATCTAGTCTCTAAATTGTAAATCCTAGACCTGGTAGGTGGCTGAGAACTAAATGTGTATTCAGATGCAGACACTACTTCTTAGCCTAAGAAAACAGCAACACTCTAAGACAGTGTAATGCATATATTATACAGATGAAATTAATATTATATCATTGTGAGCACAATATACATTTTTAGTAGAAGTTGTAATTAACAACACGCAATAAAATGGCGAAAGCCTTGACGGCCGGACACCAACTAAAGGCAGTGACATACTGGGGGTATACTATTCATCCAAATAAGAAACATAAGTTTTATGAATGAGGCACGATCAATTTGTTTCATGTGTGCATGGATTTTCTTGCCTTCGTTGAAAGTCTACAATAAGATGATGATAATAAACGTAGCGATCACTCGCATTCTAATAGTCAACGAATGTATCGATTGATACCTTGTGCAGCCGAGTTCTGCACAGCTTGAAGACGATTCCTTAATTCAATGTTCTAATCACCGAGTAAAGTAAATGTTTTGTAATCAAGGTGGCTCAGAAGACACAGCGTACCGCAGCATAACAAGCATGTTGTGACCCGTTTTGTTATAAACAACCCGTCTTGCGTTGACAACCCACTTTGTAATAAACCGATCTATTCATTTTGTATTGACAATCTATTTGAAGTGATTAGAAAATGGGTTTCATTTTGTAAAAAAAAATGGGTACAAATCCATAAAACACAATAGGCCAGAAGATGATGACGAAGATGAAAATGGCTAGGAAACTGAATGTGACGGTGATCAAGAGGATGAAGACGCAAAGGAATACGAAGGCGATTATGGTAATGATGATAATGACTAGTTGGATGATAATAACTAATGTGCTGATGCAAATGAAATAGTTCAGAATGTTTATGACAACGAAGAATAAGACAATAATGATGAAGGTGGAAGTGAATATGATGATGAATGCGAATAGGATGGTGGTGACAGTGGTTTAGTTCAATATGACAAAGGGGGATATGTTGATGGCGATGATGACACTGACGACGAAAATGAAGATGTAGATTTCATGGAGATGAGGAAAAAGAAAAATAGCACACTGCTGATGACTAGTAATATACGAGCCCCTCATCAGACTGGCGTGGAAAGGTTTCCTCTCCGAACCAATCACACTGACGACATGATCCAAATGGATGAAACACTAAAGACCACCAGTAACCTCTAGAAAAGCGTGTCACAAGCGTCATTGAAGCAAGTCCTGCAAAACAGTACATGTGCCCGCATATTTGAGGAAACATATATCGAAGACACCCAAACGCCGGGTTGCACAAAAAGGACCAGTTTGAAGCGCTGTGAACAACTACAACATAATAGCCGACCAGCTACGCAAGGATATCGCAGGTAATACATTGGTGGACTTTCGACAAGTCAAGGGATCCTGGTTCACGTCCCATGTTGAGCGTTCAGTTTTTCTTGGCAGACTTGTTAATTTAATTAAATCTTGGTAAAAGGCACTTGATGTAATATATCACAATATATCGCTACATAAATTAAACTAAAACAGATTGAATTATATGGCTCATAGCAAATCATTATCGAATGACATATACGAACAATACAAATAATTATTCGACAAAAAGGATTTAATAATCAATACAACTCGCTCGATACAGCGAACTATCGAACATGTTACTTAGGCGTAACATGAAAATACATTCGATGCATATCAATGTCGGTGACAGGGGGATCCGAGATCTTCGCAGCAGTTGTCGAAGCCACGTCAGTCACTCTCGCAATAGCAGCAGACGGGAGAGCGCTGACGATTGTTGTGGTACCAGTTTCTTTTGACTCGGCATGTACACGACCGGTACATGCATCTCTTACTGCTGCGTTTCACTAAAAGGAGACAAGACCACATATTATTATCATATCGGTCAGTACAATAAATTGTATCAGTGTCTAGTAATGAGACTGTATTGCAAATCATCAATGTAAACTATTTTTTATTTTTATACGAAGAACATTACGATTGCAGTGTTAGATAATGTGACGCTTTTAAGACTCTGCATAGCTCGTTCCAGTTTGTGATAATTGAAAATAGTTTTAATTTAATTAAATTAGTGGGCAACAATTATAAAATGCGAATCTCAACAAAAAACCGACAATGGCTTGTTGTCTTTATTTGAGTCTTTGATATCGACAACGCAATAAAAATACTGGAATATGTTTATAAATAACTCCACCAACTGTCAGTTTATATTTCTACTTTACACACTCATAGCAAAATATTAATTGACTCTATGTCGTATATTCTGGGGGTAACCCGTTTAATTAGCTTGAGCAATCACCACATACTAGATGTTCTGATCTCTCCTCAACCGATGAGTAATGTGATATATCCTGCAATGTTGCGATATGACCCCTACAGCGGCAGAGACTGCATTGAATTAAAGGCAAGCTGTGATATGGCCAATTTTCGCAAAATGTGACTAGCTTCGGGATGAGTTTTTAATGTTACCTAAAATGTTTGTATTTATAATTTGTAGGTCTCTATGCAGCAGCACCACCGTATGTGTTGCTAGATATAGTTCCCAAACGAAAGACCGACACCTTATTTGTTTTGGTTTATGTTATGTCATACTCGTAAATAGTTAAACAATTTCAAATGCTCAATATTCAAGTATACATTCGTCAAGTGATGTTGTATTCTAATATCAAAGCATTTGCTTAAATGTCAGACAAACTGCTCCATTATAATGTTGTACCATTTGTAGTGTGACTGAAGAAAAAATGGGAAAGGTATTAATCAATCCTAGCAGCAAAGGGTAACGTTAATTAGACATGTCGTCTTCATTGATTACTATCATTGTTATTATAGAGTGAAGTGAGTGACACGTTCACACAGGAACACAACGAAGGTATGGTGCCGTTGAGATACAAGATGCAACCATTTTATTTTATTTTTCCAAAATATATGTGAAACAGCTGTTATGATTAGTTTGTAGATAACCGTTATTATATCGGGAAAACACTTGAATCAATTACAATTAAAGCGTTTGCCTGTATTACATTACACATACAATTACAACTAGGTTATTGGATCAAAACGTGCTCGATACCAAATAATAGATACACGTTGTATACCCGAAACACAAGGTCTACTAATGTATTGTAGTGTGATTAATAACGCCAGCCACTCATGTAGCGTTCTATGTGAATCCCCTACTGCGAAATGCGGCATTCAACCAAAGGTGTCATCAGCGATGACTTATTGGCTTCACAGCGTCTTATTTTCTTTCATAAACTAACAACTAGTGTTTTTGTATGAATTTTAACTTGTGTGGTCTAACACATTTCTTCTTCACTTTATTGTAGATTTCACTGAAGTGTTGTCAGGTTACCGGTTGTGTTACATATTTCCAAAATGTGACGTAATAGTGATTAATGTTATTCTTATCCCAGTGTATTTATCGGTGAAACGCCAACACAAATTTGTAATAGATTTTGTATTTGTTATATCAACGCTATTCTTCAGTTCAACGACAATACTGAGATGTTGTGTCAGAACGGTGTGAAAAACATATTTAATTTTAATGTATTTTACATGAGAAGAACGTTATTTTTCTGCATGTACGTAATTCAGTTGTGTTACATCATACATACATGTATCATAATTATTCACAATCATTGTGCAGCCGTATTGAGCCGTGGTTGAGCGAAACTCTCAGCATGTCCTGTCCAGATCTGCCTGTCTTGCTCTATCCTCTGCCAATTGGTGCCCTTCCAATACTCGTCTAGTTCGTGTTTCCCATCACCTCGCCGTCTTCATCTAGATCGTTTTCCTTTTTATGGCCTCCTGCCGATGATACTCGACGTCCGTCAGTTATTTCGTAGTTTACTTATGTGTCCTGCTCAGGTCTACTTATGTCGTCTGATTTGTTGTATCACGTCTATGCCCTTTGTCTTCTCTCTTACCCAGATGTTTGTTTTTTTCTCTCGATATGTGATATTTAACATACTACATTCCATTTTTGTTTGTGCAGCTGGTAGCTTGTTCTTTGCTTGTTGATGATTGTCCATGTTTCCGCGCCTTATGTTGTCGCTGGAAGCACTTCAAGCAGATTCCAATGTTACCCGTAAAGATGTCGCAGTGATTGACAAATGTAGTCCAGCCAACCGTTGTTCTTCTTTGAATCTCCTTGTCTTGGTTTTTGTCTCTGATGCTGTATAGCTGTGTCGTCGACAAAGCGTACCGAAGACGACTGGGATATTTTCCGTGTATTCTCAAGCTTATTTCCCTGTTTGAATATTATCACCATCTTTGCGTTTTTCCATGCGGTACATTTGCATACCTGTATACCTGTATATCCGCATACCATATGAATATATATATATACATATATATATATATATGTATATATATATATTCAAATTCAACTGCAAACTCGTACATACATGCACATGAATTTGCGTGCGTACGTGTGTAGATGCACACATAAATATGTACATACATACGTATACATGTATACATACATACATACGTACGTACATATATACATACATACATACATACATACATACATACATACATACATACATACATACATACATACATACATACATACATACATACATACATACATACATACATACATACATACATACATACACACATACATATACACATACATACACACATACATACACACATACATACATACATACATACATACATACATACATACATACATACATACATACATACATACATACATACATACATACATACATACATACATACATACATACATACGTACGTACGTACGTACGTACGTACGTACATACATACATACATACATGCATACATACATACATACATACATACATACATACATACATACATACATACATACAAACATACATACACACATACATATATACATACATATATTCGTACAAAAAAGAACGTACGTACATACACACGAACGTACGTACAGACGCATACACGCATACAAGCATATACACATCTTGTATTTCTGTTCCAGTGTTGGTTCTGCAGGTTAGACAAATATTGTATTCTTACGAGAAGGAAAAGCAAATACCCACCTGTGTGATGTCGGAATATTGTATCGGCGATTTACGTCAACATCAACTAAAAACTTTTATGTACAGTAGAAAGTTAGCGTGATATCTCTGTACAACGAGTTTTTTTAATAATTGGCAGTAGTTAAAAACCTTATTCCTTTTCACAAACGTGTTAGTTTTTGTACCCCATTTCAAATACCTATAATAAATCACGAAGAACATGTACGTAGTTTCGTGAATCAGAAGCTTTCTATGAGTAATGCCCAATTTAGAGCGGTCGATGTGAAACAGAGGTGAGAAAGTGGCACTTAATAATGGCACAAATTCATTTTTGTTTTGTCACGAACGATATTTTTGCACTATCTTACAATAATTTGTATATGTACCAATTAATATCGCAGATTCGCATTGGCTGCAATGTGTGATTATTAAAAAAAATCTAATATGAAATGTCATGCAAAAATACACGATTGGCTGGGTGATAGGTGTATTGTAATTTAAATTTGAGTGTGGGTATGTATGTAGAAATTATGATTTTGAGATATAACTGGGATACTTGCAAATGGAATATTGGTAGGACAACGCAACGTTGGAAGTGTAACATCTACAGACTACACAGAATTGGTCGTGTTGATAGTGCACCAGAAACAGAACAGGTAACATGTTACGTTCTGTTTGATAACAGGGACGACGAACACATATTCAATTGGGTGAAAGTAAAAATAGGACAGCAATATTATATAAAAACACGAATATATCAATATCATAGATCCTACCACAAACCTTAAACAACATGTTTGGTTTGGTTTGTTTAAGATAACATCGCGCTATGTAAGAAGAAGCACATGCCTACGCACATACATACATATATTCATACATACATACATACACACACGAGCGCGCCACTCACACAAATACATAGACTCTCTCACACACACACACATACACACACACACACACAGTCAGGGGATACTGTGACGAGGCGAGTCGGCAACCAGGTGCACGTGAAAGGCATTCGAAACAACGCCGGGGTCTCCACACAGCAGTGATAGTCAGAGACGGCGAGCAGGGCAGAGTAGGCCAACGACAAGCCGGATAGCGAAGTGCGTCAACTACGTTGTAGCAACGTCAATTACTGTAGCGGCAGTGAAGGACACGGCTGAGCGCGACAGCGTGATCGACGGCCGAGACAAGGCAGAGCGACAGCGCAGCGTGGCATAGTGAACTCAACGAACGGGGATCTCAACACGGTATGACCTGTCGGGGACCGTACGAGATCGCGCGGCCGAATCGGACCGTCGAGAAGGGGCGAACAGACTAGTAAACGACTACGTAGCTCAACCACACGTAGGGTGGTGACAATTTGATATCCGAATTATGTACCAATACTTGTAAGTTTTTTTAAGGCACTATAATTATTTTGAATCTTAGGACAGACCGTTCTTCTATATTTTGTTTTAGTAATGGATATACGTGTACTAAGTAGTGGATAGCTTCAAACTAAATATGACTGGGGAGAGATAGAGAGGACTTAATCAAGGATAGGATAGGAGAATATGTGTTAATTTAATCTTCAGTGTTGAAGATTTCCTTGTTACATTACCGTGTAATAAAATGAATTATTTACAATGCTCTTTGCTGCTTTGTTCACTGTTGCTACTATACTAAACAGAATGGGACAAAAGATGACGATGAAGACAGCTAGGGAGATGAATATGATGATAGTGACGATGATGATCATGAAGACGGTAAAAAACGCAAATGACGATGAAGACAATGATCGTGATCATGATGAGGTTGAGGGTAATTACGAATGTGCTGATTAATATGTTTTTTCTCAGTTAAACAAGATTAGTAATAGGAGACATAAAGTTACTTCAGTAAAGGACCAGTGTATAGTAGATATAAGAAAGTTCTCATTTTCACAAAGGACTATAAATGATTTGAACATATTATTTGCTGATTGTATGGGTATAGTAGCGTGAATATGCTTAAAAATAAGGTTGACACGTACCTCGGAAGGTATTTAAATTTTAAAACTTGTTAAATCTTGTTAAAATCATGTATCTGTTTGAAGTCTACCGTGAATTACTGCTATTTATCCAAAAGTGTATTAAGCAATGACATAGAAAGATGGCCTTAAAACAACATGTTACACATTTACACATTGAAAGCAGGTTTGGAATGGTGTATTATGAGGTGTGCTTTGAAACCGCCCAGTGAGGTGGTCAGCTGCAGTTCCTCCGGCTCGAGAGAGAGAGAGAGAGAGAGAGAGAGAGAGAGAGAGAGAGAGAGAGAGAGAGAGATCGCCGGCCGTATCGCACCGTGTTATATTGGCGTACGGTTGCTGGTTCACGGTCTGCGGATCGTGGCGATCGGAGTGGCAAGTGGCGAGTTGTTAATGACGCGGGGTACGCGGGTGTCTGATTTTAAAGGATGGTGAAGACAAGGATCACTATTTTATACTCTGTGCGCCACTTCACTAGTAACCAGTGACGAAGTTTAAGTCCTGCGGCAATGCTCTGGCGTCGGTTTGTGCGCTGGATCTGTGGAGCTATTCTGAATGCTTAGCGCTGGACCATCACCGGACGATGCATCAGGCGTTCGCTGATATCGTGGAGCACCGCGTTGCCCTAGTCTATTATTGACATCACGAGCGAGTGCACTAGAGTCATACACGTCGTAGTTGTGAGTCTTGAGCGTATTTTGGCGATGCGGAACAGTGGGATGTAGGCGCCAAGCGCTGTGTGATCGAGTGTATCGGAAGCAGATCTAATTTTATTTATATAGTGTATTATATATTTAGTTATTATTATTATATTTAATTTTTTTAAAGTAATTATCCATAATAACATGCCGTAATTGTTGTATGTAATGTTTATTGAATTATAGCTTTAGATCATGATTGTCTAGCACATTTTTATTTTAGGAACTTCATAGACGTTTGATTTTATTACTCACATTTTAGTACCTCTATTAATCATTATATACGTATTCGTTTTTTAGAAACATTGTCAAAACAATTGAACAGAGTTGTACTTTGGAAATGGGCTTCTAAATAAAGTTACTATTATTAGTTGGAAACCGGAGCCTCTCAACTTTCTGGTTATTGTATCTGGACATGGGAAGATTTAGCTAGACCTGCGCTGTGTATGATTCGAGGTACACTATATAAAAAACATGTATATTCGTGCATTGATCCCAAGGTGCGTTGTACATGGATGACCCAAATGTCCATGTTCAATTAATGCAAGGTTGCCTGTCAGCACATCTCGGCTCCACAAAGTGCTTTTGGGCGAATCCCTTTTGACACAAGCGATTGAGGGAGAATTAACAATGACACCCAAACGTGATGTGGATCGAAGTGGTTCTCGTTAAAGGAAGGAGTTGTGAAGAAGAAGACAAATAGTTTCTTCGAGCAAGTACAACGTAATAGCCCGACACTTTAGCGCACATATCGCGAAATACACGTATATGGACCACTGCTGGATTTTCGATAAACCAAACGCTTTCTTGTCCATGTGGAATGGGGAGCTTTTTCGTTCGCATGACAGTCTTGCTAAATGTTGTTTAATCTTGGTAAACAGCATTTGGTGTAACTGATCTATAGCTACACCAACTAAACTACTATGGATTCAATTATGCTGCGCATACACAATACCTATCGAATGACACTGAACATTATGAACGATACAACGAATTATTCGACAGTTCGATTTATTAACAAGTGCAACTCGCCCGATACAGGGAATCATTGAACACGTAGCATAAATGCGTAGCAATCAGCCACATTCGATACGCATTATTGACAGCGTTTACCGCGGCCTGTGTAGCAGTTGGCGAAGCCACGTCGGTCACACTTGCAGAAGCAGCAGATAGGATAGCTCTGTCTACGGTACATGTACCATGTTTTTCTGACTTGGCAAGTACACCACCCATACCGGCATCTCACACTGCAGCGCTTCACTGAAACCAGACAGGACCACAGCTTGTTATCACACATTAAATCATTATGTACAATAAATTGTGTTCGTGTTTAGTAGTTAGTCTGTATTACAATTAATACATGTATCAAGCTATTTTGTTTCAAAAACATCTCTATTGTAGTGTCAGTTAATGTGATGCTTTGAATACACTGCATAACTCGAATTTACTGTGTGATGATTGAACACAATTGTTATTTAAACGGCGGGCAACAATTATAAGATACGAACGATTCGTTGCTATTGAACACGCAATAAAAATAGCGCAATATGTTTACAAATTACTTCACCAACTGACATATTGAAGTTGTACTTAACACACTTACAGCAGTCCCTGGAAGTTTTGAACCAATTTTTTCCGAAACGTTTGGTAGAATACCCTGAAACAAACAAATATGATAATAATGAAGTCTTACATATTGGCGGCATTCCTCAAATACATGTGCTCATGGCGCTTGCGCAGGATATTCAGGCGTCAACAATTCATTGACGATATAAAAATAGTCAAGTTAAAAATTATAAAAGCAATCAAACAAAGCTGCCTTCTCAATTACAGATGGATCGTAGTTATTTGTATTATAATATTATGACCAATGTATGGCAATGTTGCGTATTCAATAATTTTCATTGACAAAAGTTCAATTCCAAATTTTGCATTATTTACGTGAAAATAGTCAATGAACAATACAAGACTACTGCACGAGAACACTTTATTACTTCGTTCAACAACGATTGAGACTAATGAAAGCCAAGGCAATATTGATTTTATAAATATCCGACGAAAGAGAACATCTGCTTTTTTAAGAACATAATTTCCTTGAGATATGAATTATTCTGTTAGACCAACTTACGTTTTTCCAGTGACAGCGATTCCTGAAATAAGCAAAAACAAGTATCACATTACATTAATGTATTTCGAATAGTTTGATTACATTGAATTCACATTTCGTTTTTACACTTTCCCTTCCCGTACATATACTCCCTCACTAGCACGCACGCACGCACATACACACACACATACACACACACAAGCGTGCAAGGGCGTGGGCGCGCACTTTTACTCACATTCATACACACTCACTTTTCGTTTACGTGATATTTATTTTGCCTTAAAACTATTCAAGTATTGCCGTTGCTGCTATTTACTCCACCTGATGCAGTTGGCATTTAAATACCTGGTTGTCTTCTTCGGAAGCGTCAATGAGCGACGCCAGAGCGACGCACACGACGAGAAAAACAAACGTCCACTTCAGAGCGTTCATGCTACAAAACGAAAAGTGCTATCATTGAGGCATTCACAATGTTTTTTTGATCTTCGACACCTGGATATTTTCACATTTGGACAAATAAATTGTAATCTGGAAATGAAAGAAGTTTGTACTAAAAAAATGCCAACGAATTATATAATCATTGTAGTTATCTTGTATGTTACAACGTGAGTGTACTGTTTCTTTGCTATACTTATTGGATCAATTCTGGTCGAAGCACCACGTACAAAATTCGTTATTTTAAATAATACATTTGTACAACGTTCGTATGTTTTTTTGACATGTAAAGTGTGAAAGTATACATACTTTATGAAACTATCTTAACTTGAATCACATTTTATATGTTACACCTGTGTATGAAACAAATCTGCTGACTGCTTATCTTTCATGCGAAGTAGTGTGTCGTGTTTTGATTTGTTATGATATTGATATCGATATGTTAGCGACTATTACCATGGGCATTAAGAATCCATTAATCTCTTCAAACAAACATATTCACTTACATGAGATGATCTTCTTCGCTGTCCTGTTGTCTTCGTACAGTACTGGTGGCAAGAGACGATGAACAAGTAAAACGCTATCGGTTTATATAGGGGGATCTACTTAATGCTTGCATGCAGAATGATAAAGCCGACAGGTTTTTCTACTCTAGAGGTAAATCAAAATTAATATTGGTATTTCTTTTTATGTACCCCTATGGGCATATTAAAAGCAATGTTTTGCTTTTGTCTGCGTCATACAGTCGAAGGTGTAACCCATTTAATTAGCATAACAAACACCACCTACGTTATCTCTCCTCATGCGATGAGTAATGACTGCATCTCCTGTAGCGTTGAGCGGTCTCTCCCACTGACATAGACGTAAAGCTTAGTTGAAAGGAATCTGTAGGAAGTGGATCATTAGCGGGGTATTATTCGCTTTACTGTGTGCTTTTCTCTCAAAAACTGTTTTTATTATGTCGTGCAGTGTGATCCAACATGTTGTTTATTGATCTTGTTGCATATTTGTTTTTAGCAGTGTTGGTATTCTCTTTCTATTTTATGTATGCTGAAAGAACGACGTGCAGTGTGCATGCTTTGTTTTAAACGGTTTCATCACAATTAACGGAATGTGAAAACGACCTACGTTAAAGATCATCTATTTCTTGGCATTTCAAGCCTTTTGCGGGAAGGAGAAATAGCACAACACAAATCAGAGAAAAATGTACTACAATATATTAGATATGAAGGACGTTTAATTCTTTCAAACACGACAAACATAACCAGCAAGCTTACAACTAACAGTTTAATCCTACAAGATAAACTATAATGTACGTCTGGTGGAGCTATCACTCCACGCAAACTTCAGAAATACAATCACCTGTCCAATGCTTTCACTGCATACATTTCTAATGTTATCATTTACAGGCACAAACCCTGTACCACTGTTTTGTTTTCCGTGGAATATTTGTTTGAAGTACAAATATTTTGGCGATATTTGGCTTGGACAGACCTCTCATCTAGTCACTACAAAACTAACAGCATCGCCATTGTTGCCGCTGTTACAGCAGCAGCAATGGGCATGGCAGTCGAGGATATCTAACATATGGGCAGATGGAAATCGGTAGCATTTAATCGTTACATTCGACTTTCCACCCACTACAGTGTAGTTGCCTAGCTACATAATTCAGATTATAAGAGGACTAGCAGTCAGTCGGGCGTAGTATCAGTGGGGCTGCACAGTCCTGGGTTAATGTAACTTTCCTTACTCAATTGTCATTTAACCATGTTCAACTATGCAATCATCAACTAATGTACTTTCTCAAGTCACCTTACTTTTCTCCATTCGTAGTATTAAATATAAGTGTATGTAAGCATGGCTGGTAACACGATTTTCTTCATAATATCACAGCAATTTCAAACGTACTGTATATTAATGAGATAAGATGTTCTTTATTGTGTCTGCTGAGAAATGTGCTAAGGGTAGAGCAGACGTGAACACATTATATTGACATATGCAAAAACCGGCAGATTAAATGAATAAATAAATGATATACATGGCGTGTACACGAATTATTACACTGTTTTGTACAGACATGTCAAAAAAACTTTCAATTTCAGACATGTTCGTATTGATGTCAGAATCAACTTGTGCCAGACTGAGAATAGCCGAATCACCAGAAAATGTAATGAAGTAGTTGTTAGTACTGCTGCAGGAACAATCATTTATGTGCAGAGTATACGTGCATACGTACATATGTGCTTACATATATACATACATATATACGTACATATATACATACATACATACATTAATATATACATACATACATACATACATACATACATACATACATACATACATACATACATACATACATACATACATACATACATACATACATACATACATACATACATACATACATACATACATACATACATACATACATACATACATACATATATACATACATACATACATACATACATACATACATACATGTGTACATACGTACTTTCATGCATACTTATATACATATACATACGTACATACGTACATACGTACATACGTACATACGTACATACGTACATACGTACATACGTACATACATACATACGTACATACGTACATACGTACATACGTACATACATACATACATAAGTACATTCATACTTATGTGTATGAATCCATACATTAATAAATGCATACATACTTTAATGAACATTCTTCAACCACCTAAGGCGGTTAGTAATTGCCCTTGTCTCTGATGGTTGTTTTGGTTTTCTCGATCCATATGGCTTCCTTGATATGACGGATTCTTCGCATGGGTTCCTCGTCTATAATTGTTACTCACTCCCAATCTACAATGTGGTTTTCAGTTGTCGCATGGTCTGTAAGGGCGGATTAATTGATGGTAGACTTAAATATTTTTTCCGCTCCTTTTGTATTTCTCATTGTTGGTGTTGTCTACGTGCTATCTGTGTTCCTTCAGTCGTGCTTTGAGTAGTCTTCCTGTCTCCCCAATGTACTCAGCACCACCATTCTTGCAGGCTGTTTGGTACACCAGTTCGCCTTGTTCTTCTAGCTCTACTTTCTCTTTGGGATGTACCAACAGGCGCCTAATAATATCCTCGGAAATCCGAGCTCAGAGGCACAACAAATACAGATAATTAAGCGTTCTCATTTTTATGTACGGAGCAAACGCCGTCAACAGACGGATGGATTTGCTAAGTAGCTGAGTAGAATATGCAGTTCTTATTAAAAAGATAGGTTTTTAGATGACGGCGAAATGAAACAATATTTCTTACTGACATAACACCAATAGCGAGTTAGTTCCACGAAGTTTGTTCAGCATCCAAAAAGGCTCGAGCTCCAGTATTTGTATTAATTATGGGAATAAAATGTTGACCAGGGTCTGCCACTGAAACACATTCGGTTTCTTTGCTGGAGTAAGCATAGAATGTAGCTATGCAGGTTTTGCATGATATATAATTGAACAGATCTTAAAAATGATGCTATATCTTACAGGAAGCCAACGCAGTGATTTTAGAAAAGGCACTGAACGAGAAAATTGAGGAGACGGGGTAACTACCCTAGCCAAACAATGTTGGACACGTTGAAGTTTTGTAATGTCCTTGCTAGCGATATTGTAAAGGAGATATTTGTAATAGTCAAGTTTGTTGTTAAAAGAACTGTTGCAATTGTTTTAGCAACAGACGGCGAAAATCACTGATATGGTGAAAACAGCAGCGACACGTTTGAGATACATGTAATCTAAGATTGAGGTTACTATCGAAGATTACTCTTAGATTCCGCGCAGAGGTTGTAGGCGTGATATGCTGACTCAAAATACGCATTGGGAAAACCATGAAGTTTACCACACTGCATTGGACTACCAATGATGAGAAATCTAGTCTTATTTGCATTTAACTTT
>JAHLWY010000224.1:0-83561 GCA_020002185.1 Paraescarpia echinospica
ATCTAGCGGTTAAAAATATATAATTAGGTTAAGCTAGTTGGGGTTAACCTCGCGAAAATTTTAACAACAACCACTAAAGTGGTTGTTGTATAAATTTTCTGAAAATTTTCTGTTTTTGTCAACCAGAGTGGACAAAAACATTAAAATTTTCGCGAGGTTAACCCCAACTTTTTTTCTCTAGCTAACCTAATTATATATTTTTAACCGCTAGATGGCGCCACCATGTGACGTAGTACTCCGATTATCCGCTAGGGGCGCTACACCGGAAGTGACGTCGTACCGGAAGTTACTTGACTGTCATGGCAGCCTCTACTAGGGACGACACGTCGGAAGTGACGTCACACCGGAAGTTACTTGACTGTCATGGCGGCCTCTACGCTTCCGGTATTCTCGGAAGTGTGTCAACGAATAGATATCTATCATGGCCGGTAGTTGGCGTTATTCTGAGTAGTTACACTGCTATCCGTTGGGGCCATCAGATGTCGCCTGTCTCATGAACGTGCACAGTTTTTGTGTTAAGGGAAGTCACGTGATGTACGTTCGGTCTGATTGATTATGCAAATGAGCTCACGCCGAAAACTAGTGTATATACCGTGCTTCCGACGATTCTGGTCTTTCCTTTTTCGACTCTCGAGAAGGTCGTATCGTATCTGGTCGCTCTCACTATTTGAAAATATGGAATTGTTACGTTGAAAAGATGGCTGCTTCATATACATATGTTTTCCATTAAAAGAAGCGATACTTCATGCGAGTCCTATGGTCGCCTCATTGGACGTGAATCCGACCAAATGATCGTCTCTTGACATGAAGGTATGTGATGTTTGGCACCTCATTGAATGAAGTCCTGTCAGGTGGTTGTCCTTACATGTTATTGACATAGTCGTTTTCGATCGTAGCAGTTTTCAAATTCGCTTGCTATGGTCGTGTGTTAAAAAGTTCCGAGTCCTACCGACACTAAAAAGTTCCGAGTACTACCGATACTAAAAAGTTCCAAGTACTACCGACACTAAAAAGTTCCGAGTACTACCGACACTAAAAAGTTCCGAGTACTATCGACACTAAAAAGTTCCGAGTACTACCGACACTAAAAAGTTCCGAGTACTACCGACACTAAAAAGTTCCGAGTACTACCGACACTAAAAAGTTCCGAGTACTACCGACACTAAAAAGTTCCGAGTACTACCGACACTAAAAAGTTCCGAGTACTACCGACACTAAAAAGTTCCGAGTACTACCGACACTAAAAAGTTCCGAGTACTACCGACACTAAAAAGTTCCGAGTACTACCGACACTAAAAAGTTCCGAGTACTACGACACTAAAAAGTTCCGAGTACTAACGACACTAAAAAGTTCCGAGTACTACCGACACTAAAAAGTTCCGAGTACTATCGACACTAAAAAGTTCCGAGTACTACCGACACTAAAAAGTTCCGAGTACTACCTACACTAAAAAGTTCCGAGTACTACCGACACTAAAAAGTTCCGAGTACTACCGACACTAAAAAGTTCCGAGTACTACGACACTAAAAAGTTCCGAGTACTACGACACTAAAAAGTTCCGAGTACTACCGACACTAAAAAGTTCCGAGTACTACCGACACTAAAAAGTTCCGAGTACTATCGACACTAAAAAGTTCCGAGTACTACCGACACTAAAAAGTTCCGAGTACTACCTACACTAAAATCTCTCATGTGACGTGGCATCCGTAGTCTCGTGACATATCTCGGTTAAGTCTAGAGGAATTGATGCAATAACACGTCTATTGTGGTGGAATTCCATCTTTGTGGTGGAATCTCACGCGATAACCCGTCTATTGTGGTGGAATTCCATCTTTTTGGTGGAATCTCACGTGATAACCCGTCTATTGTGGTGGAATTCCATCTTTTTGGTGGAATCTCACGTGATAACCCGTCTATTGTGGTGGAATTCCATCTTTTTGGTGGAATCTCACGCGATAACCCGTCTATTGTGGTGGAATTCCATCTTTTTGGTGGAATCTCACGTGATAACCCGTCTATTGTGGTGGAATTCCATCTTTTTGGTGGAATCTCACGTGATAACCCGTCTATTGTGGTGGAATTCCATCTTTTTGGTGGAATCTCACGTGATAACCCGTCTATTGTGGTGGAATTCCATCTTTTTGGTAGAATCTCACGTGATAACCGTCTATTCTGATGTACCATCCGTAGTCTCGTGACATATCTCGGTCATAATCTCGTCTCTTGTCTCGTCGGTATTCTCGTGTGACGTGTCATCCGTAGTCTCGTGCCGTATCTCGGTCATAGTCTCGTCTCTTGTCTCGTCGGTACTCTCGTGTGACGTGTCATCCGTAGTCTCGTGCCGTATCTCGGTCATAGTCTCGTCTCTTGTCTCGTCGGTACTCTCGTGTGACGTGTCATCTGTAGTCTCGTGACGTAGCTCGGTCATAGTCTCGTCTCTTGTCTCACCGGTACTCTCGTGTGACGTGTCATCCGTAGTCTCGTGATATATCTCGGCCATAGTCTCGTGTGATGTAGTGTTTCGTTAGTGCAACTAGTTGGTCTGAGTTCAATTCGTGACACGTGTTGGTCAAAGCATAGTGTTTCGTTTGTCCAACTAGTTGGTCTGAGTTCAATTCGTGACACGTGTTGGTCAAAGCATAGTGTTTCGTTTGTCCAACTAGTTGGTCTGAGTTCAATTCGTGACACGTGTTGGTCAAAGCATAGTGTTTCGTTTGCCCGCTAGTCGGTCTGAGTTCAATTCGTGTCACGTGTTCGGCTAAGGTTAGTGTTTCGTTTGTACAACTCGTGTCTATAGTTGTCTATTTTCCTGAAAACGGAGGGATTTGCTGCGATAACACGTATATTTTCCTGAAAAAGGAAGGAATTGACACGATAACACGTATATTTTCCTGAAAAAGGAAGGAATTGACACGATAACACGTATATTTTCCTGAAAAAGGAAGGAATTGATGCAATAACACGTATATTTTCCTGAAAAAGGAAGGAATTGATGTATATTTTCCTGAAAAAGGAAGGAATTGATGCAATAACACGTATATTTTCCTGAAAAAGGAAGGAATTGATGCAATAACACGTATATTTTCCTGAAAAAGGAAGGAATTGATGCAATAACACGTATATTTTCCTGAAAAAGGAAGGATTTGACGCGATAACACGTATATTTTCCTGAAAAAGGAAGGATTTGATGCGATAACACGTTAAGATTAGTGTTTCGTTTGTCCAACTAGTTGATCTAAGTTCAATTCGTGACACGTGTTGGTCAAAGCATAGTGTTTCGTTTGTACAACTCGTGTCTCGTCGGTACTCTCGTGTGATGTGTCATCCGTAGTCTCGTGACATATCTTGGTCATAGTCTCGTCTCTTTTCTCGTCGGTACTCTTGTGTGACGTGTCATCCGTAGTCTCGTGACGTATCTCGGTCATAGTCTCGTCTCTTGTCTCGTCGGTACTCTCGTGTGACGTGTCATCCGTAGTCTCGTGTGATGTGTCATCCGTAGTCTCGTGACATATCTCGGTCATAGTCTCGTCTCTTTTCGCGTCGGTACTCTTGTGTGACGTGTCATCCGTAGTCTCGTGACGTATCTCGGTCACAGTCTCGTCTCTTGTCTCGTCGGTACTCTCGTGTGACGTGTCAACTGTAGTCTCGTGTGATGTGTCATCCGTAGTCTCGTGACATATCTCGGTCACAGTCTCGTCTCTTGTCTCGTCGGTACTCTCGTGTGATGTGTCATCCGTAGTCTCGTGTCATCCGTAGTCTCGTGACGTATCTCGGTCATAGTCTTGTCTCGTCGGTACTCTCGTGTGACGTGTCATCCGAAGTCTCGTGCCATATATTGGTCATAGTTTCGTGTGATGTGCCTAGTTGATCTAAGTTCAATTCGTGACACATGTTGGTCAAAGCATAGTGTTTCGTTTTCGTGACACGTGTTGGTCAAAGCATAGTGTTTCGTTAGTGCAACTAGTTGGTCTGAGTTCAATTATATATATATGTATGTATCTATATAGTGTAAGACTATTAGTAAGGTTCCCAACATACGCTTTGCATTACACTATGAAAAAGACACAAGATGAGGTTTGCACAGTTTATTCGTGAACAACACAAACGTATTTACATGTCACGCTCCATAACTAAAAGAACCAGAGACATTGATACAGAGTCTTGCAAAGTTTAATCGTGTACAACACAAAAGAAAGTTCTTTACAGGTCACCCCCCATTACTGCCAGAACCATATGTTTCATAGTGTTTCGCCACTGTTTCGAAACAGATTCTTGCAACCAAGTATTGATATTACACAACTGTTCGACTGTCACATCGGATAGCTTCACACCCGCGTCTAACAAAACACTCAAACAGTCTTTCACCACTGCAGTTGAATTAATGGTCTCCACAGCCTCGTCAAAGTACATGCAGATTTGAATGTCATCAGATAACATACAATCGTGATGACATTGACTAGGATGGTCTATCTTGCAACCACGACATTGTCGCCTTGAGAGTTCAAAGATGGTACATGCTATGTGGCGTGCAAACGTCTTCTTCATTTCGGTCGCCGGAAACTCAAGCTTAAAGTTCGGACCAGTAAAGTCAGGAGCAGAAGTTGTGACGTTGGCAGGCTGGGTAGAAGTTGTGACATTGACAGCATGGGTAGTTGTGACGTCGTCAGGAACGGAAGTTGGTATCGATGATGTCCCGTTGTCGTTAATCGTCTCTGTCGACACAGAGACCATTCGTTGCCACTTTGGTGGTAGCGAGCCTTCAATGTAATCCTGCAAGAATATTTCAATAATATTTATAAAAAATATTAAAGAATGAATGGAAATAGTACACCGTTGCTAGAGTATGGTGATACAAGGATAGGTAGGAAACAATGATAAGAAGTGACGTGATAGGAAGTAAGGTAACACGTTGTATGATCATAAAGTATAAAACGGGGCGAAGTTTTAGCGGAAGTAAAGACACAGTGGACGCCATTTTGCCGGAAGTAAACATATACAGGGATGCCATTTTAGCAGAGGTAAACATACGCAGGGGCGACGATGGTGAAAGTACATAGTAAAACAATACAAAGTATGACTCACCACTGACGTATACAACTTGGCTTCATCGGCCATCCTCTTCTTCACACGAGGACAACATCCGCTGACAATGTGCCTTTTCCAGCTATCTTTCCGTGTGAAATAGGTCTTACAGTCCAGACAGTGAAAACCTGCCCGGAGGGATTCTTCCTCGTCGCTCGAGTCTGCCGCATTGCGAGGTCGGTAGTAGGGTGTCTTCAACATGATGATGATGTTAACAGTGCTGTCGTCGTGATACGAATGACGGTCCGATTGGCAAAACACCGCGCTTATATAGATAGTGAATGTGCCGAAAGGTCACGTGGGCGTGCCGAACGAGCACGAAATTTCTAACCTATGAGAATAGCTAATACTCTTTTGTGAGAATGTGGTTGGCTCTGAAAAGAACCGTTTCTTGGAATTTCGTCGAATTTTTCTTATGATGCTAATGATGATGATGATGATGAACACACGAGTTGATGTTGATGTTGATGTTCATGCTTTATCCTGGACAGTGTGTTCTTAACGAGAACGAAGCGTCGCAGGTAAGACTCCGGGTTGTGGGTCTTGCGAGTCTTGCGCATCTCGCGAAGTTTCTCGACAGACAACCTCATGAGGTGTCGTGTCTCCTTGCGGTGGTCGGATGTACTCAGTGACGGAGCCAGTCGCTTGACAGGTTGATAGACACAAAGGTCGGCCACCGGGTGTCGTCGCTTGTTGCTACCCGCAACATCTCGGTCATTGTCGGTAGCAATATCTCGGACGTTGTCAGTAGATGAATTCACACCCATTTTCAAGATGTAAGCTATAATGACCACAAAAGCAGACGCAGGCCTTTTATAACCAGTCCACAGACCATAAAGATCACGTGGGCGTGCCGAAAAGATTATGGAACAGAACATAAAGGTCACGTGGGCGTGCCGAAAGATCACATATTGTAGAAAATTCAAAAGCACGGACTGCTGAGTAGAATGTACACAAGTGCGGACTGCTGAGTAGTTATTTAGTTCACCACTTATCTAACAGGGGTGCTTTCAGTTTATGATTATATATCCACCAGGTGTTTATGGACGAGAAAAAACAAGAGACACGAATATTTGCAGTACTCATATGTGGTTCGCTCACTTGTCCACTAGGGGATGATGTTTGTAGTTCGTGATGTACCCGTCAGGGGGCTCTATTGCACGCAAGCGTGCAAGAGACACGAATATTTGCAGTACTCGAACATATAGTTCACAACTTGTCCATCAGATGGCACCACTTGCATAATTAGTCCCGAAAAATTCCGCTAGGTGGCGCTATCTAGTTTTGGCGGGAAATATTTTATTTCACCGACTATCCGCCAGGGGCGCTATTTTGATTTTTGCGGGAAATATTTTAGTTCACCAACTATCCGCCAGGGGGCGCGATTAGAGTTTTGGCGGGAAATAATTGTTTGGCGGTAACTAATTTAGTTTACCAACTGTCCGACAGGTGGCACTATTTTAGTTCCGAAAAATTCCGGTAGGGGGAGCTGTTTTTAGTTTTGGCGGGAAATTATTTTTTGGCGGGAAATATTTTAGTATAGTACCGAAAAATTCCGATAGGGGGCGCTATTTTGGTTTTTGCGGGAAATAATTTGAGTTCACCAACTATCCGTCAGGGGGCGCTATCTAGTTTTGGCGGGAAATAATTAGTTCACCAACTATCCGCTAGGTGGCGCTGTTATAGTTTTGGCGGGAAATATTTTAGTTCACCAACTATCCGCTAGGTGGCGCTTTTATAGTTCCGAAAAATTCCGGTTGGGGCGCCACGTGACCTTGACCAACATCCGGGTACTTGACCTTTGACCTTGACATACATCCGGGTATTTGACCTTGACCTACATCCGGGTACTTTGCTCTTGCTCCGCTGCGCCATCCCCGGTAAGGGACCTCCTTTACTACTGCTGTGTGTGGTTATATTTTGTTTAATAATATCAGAGGTATTGTTTATTGTGTGTGGTAGACTATATATAAGGCTTCTGTTTGCAAATTCGTGTTGTATGTTGAATGTATATAGTCTGTTATGTTTTCGTGAAATGGCTATGTATGTTTCTGTTCTCTATTATCTGCCAGTTTTGAAACTATGCGGGTAATGTTGTACGTTTGTATTTATAGTAAAATCGTAATATCTGTATTCTAAGTAGGTCTTCTATCTCTAAAAATCGAGAAACGTTTAAATATTGGTTCCGTTTAGGAGTTATACTTACTGAAATATATTGTTCTTACAGCTTTCTTTAGCAGTTTATTTATTCGATTACATTTGTATCCCCCCACATGCTTCAATTTATTTATTACTCCAATTGTTCTAGAACATATATTTGCTATTTTATCAATACGTTTATTCCAGTTTAAATGCTTGTGTAATGTAAGGCCAAGAAAGTTAAACTGTTTAATTCTCTCAATATTTACACCATCAATTGTTAGTGTTAGTTCTTCGACCCTTTTATTACGCAATTGAAAAATCAAATATTTGTTATTATTAATATTCATTGATAATGTATTTAGTTTTAACTATGTATCTATTTTATTAAGTTCTTTATTTATCAAATATTCAGTATTAATAATGTGTTTGTGTCATCTGTAAAGGATCCAATTTATCTTGTTAGAGAAATATCATCAGCATAAGTTATGAACTTAAATACAGTACTGGCTTTCGGAAAATCATTTGTATATATATATATATATATAATAAATAGCAATCGCCCTAAAATTGATCCTTGTGGGACGTCTGTTTTAAGGGTAAAGTGTCTGATTTGTACCTCTTCCAAATTTACATATTGCTTATGATTTGTTAAATAGTCACGTAATACATGTATATATTTGGGCTCCAGTATATAGTATTTTAGCTTTTGTGGTAAAATTTAATGGTAAAGTGTGTCAAATGCTTTAGACAGATCAAGAAATATACTAATAGGTAACTGGTTTTGATCAATTTGTGTAGTAATTCTATCAACCATTTCTAGAATAGCATATTCAGTTGAATGATCAAGTCGAAAACCATACTAGTCAGGTAGCTGGGCAGATATACCCTGTATCGATTGATATAGTTTGTTTCTCGCTGGATTCTACATCGTTAGGACCTCTATAACGAATATCAGGCGGATATTAAAAGGATATCCATGAGCAATCCGATAAATCCTAGATGACCGCCAAGATGGCCGCCGGTGCCCATAGAAAAATAACTTTTTAACCAGTGGGCCTAGAATCACGAGTGATACCACTTTTTTTTTAGCTAAATGTGTTATGAGCAATCCACTTTTGAGGTTATTTTTGTAATTTGAGGTCAAGAACAAGGTCAAAGGTCATATTCAATGGTATATATATAATACATAGAAAAACAGTATTTTCGCATGTAATGCACATATTAATGTGATATTAGGCTCAAAAGTGAGATTAGCAATGATTTGGAACTCTGTTTTGAATGTTACAATTCAAATACATGTAAGGTAAGCCATATAATTGTCAAGGTCAAGGCCATGTATTGTCCAATAATCATTGAATCATCAAGCAAGTGCCAGGACGATTATCATCCTAGGATATATATTCCAGTAACTAAATATTAGTGCTTAGCAGTGACATGCAGTGTCATTCAAGATTTCCACTGTCAGTTCAGTTAGATGGCCTATTTGTTGTAGTAATCATCCTCCCCTCTGCAGTGGCAGAAAATGGTCCAACCGAGTTAATTTGCCATGCAGCTACACCTCTTGGTGGCACATGACGTGTTGCTGCTGCAGCAAAATTGTATGAGCTTGAGTAGGTCAACAGGAGCTAAGGGAATGTCTGGAGGTACGATAGTCGGGAAGAGAGCGGTGCTGCCCTCAGGATGGTACCATCCAATGAAGGCTGTCTCAGTTCGAGGAAGGGAGCAGAACTGGGGGGCTCACGAACCTTCCGTCTCATCTTTTTCTGCCACGCTCTGACCCGCGCTTCATTGAGAGATTCACAGTCACTCATTTTATACCATGCCAAGATGAAGGTTCTTGCCTCCGCCAACAGCTTGTGGTATTGCTCCTCGGGCAGCAAGCTGTCGCCAAACACATCGAACACCACCAACTGCAAGAAACAACATGCATTATACTTTAGTGATGTGCAAAAAGACTTTTTTATGCATATGCTTGTTAGTACTTGGGACATGTAGATTATCTGCTCTCAGAACCTTCTGGAGGATGCCGTTTCCAATGCCGTAATGACTGGCGACCGTGTCACAGCCCGCCAGAGCGTGCGCCTCGAGGAGGCCGGGAATGATTGACAGGTTCTCCTGCACAGTCGCAACGATGTCTATAATTGCTCGACCCTTCAGTGGCGACTATAGATAGACATTGCCTGCGTTTATCACTGCGCCTTGGCGGATGTGTAGCAGCAGTGCAAACGCGTTAGTGTCATCCGCCACTACGACCAGGGCCTTATCACCAGCTGTATGACGAGCAGCCTGAAACCACACAGAGCATCACGTATTGTAGTAACATATAGTACTATGCAACCAACAATCGTTTGTGGTGAAATGCTAACATAAAAGCCACCAATATTATGTTACCTGCTGCACAATGATTGGGTGAGCCACCTCTTGAATAGTCATCAGATCATGACGACAGATTAGCACTCCAGTTTCAGTGTCACCAGCAGGACCGGGCAACTCAGTTGGAACAGTATCAAGGCCCGTGATGATAAGAGTGTGAGCGACGGGGTCGTCCTTGTGATCCTTCTGATCCTTCAGATTCCGGATAATCATATTGATGATCTGGACCTTGTTGAACGTCAAAGAAAGGAGAAATGACTGTGCAGGCAGACGAGATGTGTGCTTGAGTCTGAAGACTCGACTCGCTCCCTTCTCCCGTCTCCAGCGCGTGACCTCCTTGGTGCTGCCACTGATGTATCTGAAAGCAGAACAGAATAAGTTGCTACAAATAGTATTTATATGTAGCCATTTAGTATAATGTATCTATCCTTTAGTCGACTTTCCATGCTATATAAAATTATGCCAACCAATAAGATATTGGCTGACCACATACACAGCTGCAGTGATCCATGTATTACCTGTCAAAGATGAGATAGATATCTGATGCCTCCTGGTATTGTATGACGTGCTTGCGGAATGCGTCGATGTAGGCCTGCACTGTGACATTGCCGTCAGGCAACTCCACAGCCCAGAGCAAAGTGCAGCCATCGAGAAACACGGCACTCTTCTCCACCCCTCTGCTCGACCTTTCCACTGCCAGTTCGTTCTTGAGGACGCTCTTGGTTGTAATGCGCATTTGCCCTTCGTTGTCGAACATAGATGTGAAAATAGGTACGGGCTCAGTGGCCAACATGTCACAGAATGTCGGTACTCCATCTCGCTGACTGGCTTGAAGACCAAGGGCCCGGGCATAAAATACCCCGGTGTCTACGATGTTCTGTCCATTGACGTTAATAGGCTTCTTGTTGGCGGATTTTGCCCTTTTTCCTAAAACTTAGCACCGTGACTAAATACCCTTAATTACCCCTAATTACCTTTGATTGACAGGACCACCCACCAATTTGATTGACAGGACAGCCAGCTGCCTTAATGGAATGCCCAGCGCTACCCTATTGCCCTTTAGCGTGTGTAATGTATGCGTTTTATTTTCTCTACACTCTAGTGGCGTTGTTTTGATTGGCAGAACCGACGACCAGGCCTATGGAAGTTCTATGATTGGTATATGGGTATATGATTGGCAAGCGCCTCTTTACTATATAGTAGGGGCGAGCGGTGGCGTAAACAGTAGCGGAGTGACAGCGGCATGGCGACACCTATACGTTTCGGTGGTCTGCGTCGTTCCTGTCGAACTGGTATCCGTGTCGAGTGACGGCGTACGATCGGGGCTTCAGGACCGTAGAGCACGCTTATCATTTTAGAAAAGCGATGTTTCACGAAGACGTCAAAGCCGCCGAGTACATCAAAGAGTCGTGGTCGGGCTATATCGCAAAACGCCGAAGTCACAGAATCGAGAAAAAGAGAACGGACGCCGAATGGTACGTCGTTAGGGTCGAGTGCATGAAGGCCCTGCTGATGAGCAAGTTGGGGGGTCAAAAAGTTGAAAGACGCCCTATTGGCTACAGGGCAATCCGAATTGGTGGAGGCAGTGCCGTCGTACGATGCCTTCTGGGGTATTGGCATCGGAGGCAGAGAGGGCCAGAACATTCTTGGCAAATTGTTGATGGAGGTGCGCGAAGAGATTAGAAGAAACGAATAAAAAGTCGGCGGTCGTTGCCGCGCGCGACAGTCGTAGATATGTGCGCGCCGTTGAAGCATCCGTTTACGTGTATAGTGGCCGGCCCCACGGGGTGCGGTAAGACTACTTTCGTCGCTCGCCTAATACAGCATGCCACCGCCGTGATCGAGCCGCCGCAAGAGGAAATCCTGTGGTGCTACGGCCAGTGGCAGGACGCCTACGCCTCGATGCCGCCCAAAATAGAATTCGTAGACGGCCTACTGGATCCAAAGCGTTTAGATGCCAAAACGAGGACGCTTCTAGTACTCGATGACCTCATGGAGGAAACTGATAGTCGGGTCGCGACCCTGTTTACTAAAAAAAGCCATCACTGTAATACGTCCGTCGTACAATTACTGCAGAATATGTTTCCGAAAGGAAAAGAAAACCGCACGATTAGTCTGAACGCCCAATACATGGTGCTATTCAAGAGCCCTCGGGATGCCGGCCAAGTAAGTCACCTAGCAAAACAGATGTATCCGGGCAAGGTAGGCTACATGATCGAGTCCTTCAAAGACGCCACGTCGGCCGCGTACGGCTATCTCTTCGTAGATCTAAAAAAGGAAACGGAGGAAGACATGCGCCTGTGCACGTGTATTTTTCCAGACGACCGCCTTCAGTACGTCTACGTAAGGAAGTAAAAAGGAGTGTGGCATCGCCGCGCGCGCCATTCGCTTTAAGGATGACGGACCGCGTGAAGCGGTATATCCTGGCGCTGCAGCTGCTGAACCGAACTAAGAAGAACGTCGCACTGCGAAAAGCCGTAATCGCCCACGCCGATGCCGACCTCATCTGTAGTTTGTGCGATTGCGCGTACAACATTATGAGAGGGAACGTGAAAGTATCGGCGAAGCAGAAACAAGTACTGGCAAAATACATGAACCACTTGCGTAAGCTGGCGGATAAAAAGGTACCCGTCAAACAGAGACGGGCCATTCTGCAAACGGTGTCGGGCGGCCTTTTAGCACCGTTAGCAAGCACCGTCTTGCTTCCCCTGCTCAGACAGACTTTCGGCGGGGGGGCAGTGAGAGGATGCAGCACGCGAAGAAGATGGCGTTGGTCGACCCGCGATTGCTGGAGAGCCTCCTGCCGCTCATCGACCAGCCGCCGAGCACGACCCAATCACGTGCAATGAGTAGCCTGAACAGCGACATGAAAAACGTTCTAGATCGGTCGGATTTATCGGAACACGATAAGGTGGCGTCGTACAATCAGCTGCTGGGTCGCTACAACGCGCTAGAGGCGGCTTGAGCGGCGCAGCCGGTACGCGTGTCGGTGGTGAACAACGAGACGACGACGCCGCCACCGGTTGCGGCGGCGAAGGATGCGGAAACCTTGGACGCCATAGAACGCGAAATTGTGGACAGCGTGCCGAAAACCCTGAAAGCAAAAGACGGCCGCCTTATCGCAAAAATGAAATCCGATCCGCGGTGTCGATGGAACGACCGAGGCGAATTCGTGTACGACGGTCAAACGGTTGCGGGGATTGGCCATGCAGCAGTCGAACTGGCTAGAAGAGGCCGCGCCGACGCCGGCTAAGCCCATTCGGCTCGGAGAGGCGTGGACCCAGCAACACCGACGGCAGCTCGCAAAAAAAGATAGAAAACGCCGTGGCGACGAAGTGCCGGAGTGGGAGACGTCTTAAAGAACAATGCGAAGGTCGGTAATCGTCGTCGCCGCCGCCCTAGTGCTTGTCCTTTTCTATGTCGGCATATTAGTGTGCGTCAATCGCGATTGTTTGTCAACGTTATCATAGTGTCCGGGCGGCCTCGTAGCCGTCGCGGCGCTAAACGAAAGCGTCGAACTCAACAACGAGACGACCCTCTTCTGAAGCGCGCCTATTACGAACCGAAACAGGCGGGCAGTTACGGCGGCGTCGACGCGTTGCACAGGGGGGTCGCCGCACGCAAACCGGTCGTCGAGCGGTGGCTGGCGGCCCAGGATACGTTCACCCTGCACAACCCAGTTAAACGAAATTTCAAACGACGCTGCGTTATCGTCGGCGGCCGAAACCAGCAGTGGCAAGTCGATTTGGTCGACGTCGCTACACTGAACAAATTCAATGACGGTATAACGTTCCTATTGACGGTTATCGACGTCTTCTCGAAGCGGGCGTGGTGCGTCCCGTTGAAGAGTAAAGCGGGCGCGGCCCTCGTCGCGGCCTTCGAGACCCTGCTGCAGGCGAAACGACCGCCGCACGCCCTGCAGACCGACAAGGGGACGGAGTTTCTCAATGGGCCCCTACAGAAACTCTTGAAGGACTACGGCGTCCGCCATTTCGTTACGCATAACGAGGAGACTAAGGCGAGCGTCGTGGAACGGTTCAATCGGACGCTGAAGACGCGCATGTGGCGCTATTTTACGAAACATCAGACGCTGCGACACGTAGAGGCGTTGCCGCATCTCGTGCGGTCGTACAACAACGCCTACCATCGAAGCATCGGCAGGACGCCGGCGAGCGTTAACGCCGAAAACCAGGAGAGCGTATGGCAACGGTGGCGCCAACGGCGGCTGGGGCAAACCGAAACTGGGAGCGGGAGACCGCGTACGTATCAGCAAGGTGAAAGGTCGGTTCCAAAAAGGGTACATGGCTAACTGGAGCGAAGACCTCTTCACCATCGTAGAGGCGCATCCGTCCGAGCCGCCCGTGTATCGGCTGGAGGACGACGCCGGGACGCCGCTAGAGGGCACCTTCTACGAGGCGGAACTGCAACGCGTGATCGTCCCGAAGGACAAACTGTATCGCGTGGAGGCCGTTCTACAGCGTCGTCGTAAGGGGGTGCGGCTGAAGTGCTCGTGAAATGGAGCGGCTATCCGGCTTCTTTCAACAGCTGGATTGACGCCGGAGCGCTCGTGGACTATAACGGATAGGACGGCCTTACCGTCGCCGGACAGTCATGTGGGCGCGCCTCTCGGGGTGCTGGCGATTGCACGAGGCGGGCCTGTGCAACGGTTTTTTGTTCTTTTATAAGGGCGGCTGTTGCATTAGCAGGCCGCAGTGGCGCGACGATGACCGACGGGGCGACAACCAACGACAAGCCTACAGACGCCGCTGGAGCGGTGAGGACAGCCAACGACGAGTCTACAGACGCCTTCGCGATCGGCATCGCCGCAGACTCCGTCGACGCGGTCGAGTCTATCACGCCCTCCGTCCGCGAACACGCTCTATGGCGTGTCTGCGGGAACGAGTGCCCTAAGGCCGAGATCATCTTCCTATGCCAGGTAGTCGTCCTGTACACGGTCATCATCGTGAGTATATACAATCTGACGAGAGGGCAGGGCGACTCCAACCTGTGGACGGCGCTGTTGAGTAGATGTCTCGGTTATCTACTCCCGAGTCCCTCTATGAGTCGTCGCGATGGCGGCTTCGTCTGACTTTTACCTGACTCTGCCGAGCAACGCGTCCATGAAGGCGCACCCCGAAAAAACGTTGACTCACTACACTACGATTCTGCCGCAACGCGTCGACCTGTCGGGTCAATGGGAGTGCGGCGTAGAAAATCTACAGTACCCGCACACGTGGTACAACGTGAGAGCCGCCGACTCGTACTTTCACCTGTCCTGCAGGACGGCGGCTCCCTATTCCCCGTTTAACTTCAATGGCGAGACGGTTTTCCGACAGGGGCAAATTCCTCACTGGTTTTACAACAGCGCTTACGAGCTGATGCGAGAAATCAATGAGGCCCTGATGAAACTGACCACCGATAAAGTCAAAGCCCGCCTGGCGTACAGCACCATCACCAACCGGATGACGCTATATCTATCGCCGGGTGTCGAATTTCGTTTGCCGTACGAGAGCCGGCTGAAGGGCGTGCTAGGTTTCGAATCGAACGTCGTCGTGAGCCCGCTCTTGAAGGATACGGCCGACGAGGTCCTCATCGCCACCGACCCCGTCGCGTATACCTACGAGTACGAGGGCCGGTATACGGTGGACATGAAAGCGGGCATCGACACCCTGTACGTGTACACCGATATCGTGGAGGCGCGCATCATCGGCGACGTGTTTGCCCCGCTCCTTCGAACCGTCGCCGTCTACGGGACGAACGGACTCATTGTCTCGAACTCCTTCGACCGCGTCCAATACGTACCTCTCATGCGGCGACAATTCGAAACGATCGAGATCGATATAAGGGACGATATCGGACAATCGATACCATTCGAGGGGGGAAAACTCGTGACGACGCTTCACATCAGACGCTGCAAATCTAAACTGTTTTCACGATGACGATGACGACGCGTATCGCGTACGACGACTACTACATTCGAGAGGTCGGCGGCGCTCTGCCGGTCTTCGTCGGTGGTCGAGGCCAGAGAGGTCACGGTCTGGGCAATCTCTTCGGGAGCCTGTTTCGAAGCGCCATGCCGCTTATCAAGAGGGGCGCCGTGGCGTTGGGAAAGCGAGCCCTTAATACGGGCGTACGCGTGGCGCAGGACGTCGTCGCCGGCAAGAATCTGAAACAGTCGGTAAAAAGGCGCGCGAAAGAGGCAGGCGTCGACCTTCTTGACGGCCTGCTGAATAGGCCGCCGCCGCCGCAGCCGCCAAAAAAACGGCGCCGACTAAAGCCGCCGGGTAAGACGGCGACGACTAATAAGAAGAGGGGGCACCGCCCGAAACGGACGTCACCACCGAGCGACATATTCACCACAGGCTAGAATGGCGTTCGTGCATCGGCAGTCGTGCGAGGGCGTCAAGAGCGAACTGGACCTGTTCGACATGCCGACGACGCAGACAAGCATCGAGAGCGGTCAGTGGATCGATTACCAGCCGCTGACGTCGCTCGACGCCGGCGGGCCTATCGAATTTCTCGTCCCGGGCTCGGGCGACGACTATACGGCCCTGGCGAGCGTTAGACTGTACGTCCGATTCAAACTGCTCCAGGGGGACGGCACCGATCTCGCGAACGACTCCGTCGTGGCGCCGGTCAACAATTTTCTGCATTCGATGTTCAGTCTAGTCGACGTGTCGCTGAACGGAACGCTCGTAACGCCGTCGACCAATACGTATCCGTATCGGGCCTACCTCGAAACACTGCTGAGCTACGGCGACGACGCGAAAGGGACGCAGCTCCATGGTGGTCTGTGGTACAAAGACACCGCCGGTGTCATGGAGGCGACCTCGAATGACAATGCCGGGTTCGTGGCGCGGCGCCATCTCACGCAGGGCAGCCACGAGGTGGAAATGATGGGGCGCCTACACGTCGACGTCTTCATGCAAAACCGGTACCTGTTGAACGGCGTTGACATGAACGTGCGACTGGTGCGCGCAAAGGACGCCTTCGCGCTCATCGGCGAACAAGTCGATCCGGGGTGGAAAATCGCGCTGCAGGAGGCCTACCTACAAGTGCGAAAAGCTAAGGTGAACCCGTCCGTCCAGCTTGCCCACATTAAGGCGTTGGCGCGCGGGACGGCCAAGTACCCGATACGGCGAGTCGACACCAAGGTGTTCTCGATACCGCAGGGGACGATGTCTCACACGCACGAGAACGTCTACCTGGGCGTCCTCCCGAAGCCCGTGTTGTTGGCCCTGATCGACAACGACGCCTTTAACGGGACCTACCCTAAAAACCGGTTCAACGCGAAGCAAAACGACATGAACTTCGTTGCGCTGTACGCCGACGGACGTCAGATACCGAGCAAACCACTGCAGCCGAACTTTGCGCGGCGACACTACATACGAAGCTACATGAACCTCTTCGCGGCAACGGGAAAGGCGTACGAGGACGAGGGAAACGACCTGACGCGTGACGACTTCGGCGCCGGCTACATCATCTTCGGTTTCGATCTGACGCCCGACTGTTGCGACGGGGACCACTTCAACCTCGTACGTAAGGACGCGCTGCGCTCCGAGCTACACTTCGCAGCCGCCCTACCCCGACCGGTGAACGTCATCGTGCACGGGGAGTTCGAGGGGGTGGTGGAGATCGACAAGAACCGGAACGTCATGCTCGAGACGGTGTAGCAGCATGGACACGTTTCAACTGATGCGCCGCCTACGAATCGACACGTTCACTAAACGCGTCGTCGACGGCGTCACGCCGAAAGACGGCCTAACGAAAAGGCGGCTCACCGCGCTCCCGGCGGCCTTCGTGTGAAACACCGACGACGGCGGCGAACCGGGGACGCACTGGGTGGCTCTCTACGTCGACGTCGACGTCGACGGCCGCGGCGACTACTTCGATTCGTACGGCCTGCCGCCCCTGCACGACGACTTTTGCGTCTTCCTGCGTCGCAACTGCGGCGACTCGTGGACGCACAACGACAAGAGACTGCAGAGCGTCGTATCTAACATATGCGGACAATATTGCGTCGCCTACCTGCTATTGCGATGCCGCGGTATGCCGCTCAAGGGATTCCAGTCCCTATTCGGACCCGATAGAATGGCTAATGACTGTCTCGTATTCGACTGGCTAAAACCGCATTATTCGCTTTCCGCTTACTGTACTCAATAAAAATCGATGAAAACGTACATGTTGTATATACATATTTTATTAGTACCTCCTCGCCTTATAGGCGGCGCCTTATAGGCGCCACCGGTCCCTATCTAGGGCCCCTACCCCTAGGGGAGGGGTGCATATTAGGCGCGCCCTAGGGGCGGCGGCGTGCTCCCATCACATTATACGCGTATCGGCGCCGTGGTGACGCCGTCGTCGAGCACGCGGCGCTTAGCGTAGAAGTAGCTAAGCGCCGCGCGCTCTTGAACGTACGTCAGTACGGACGAATCTTTCACTTGAAAGCCGCGGTTCCAACCAACGCCGCTCCGCCGGTCGCGCAGCACGGCCAGGAAGGCGTCCTTGTCGACGTCGTTCTGGCGCTTACTCAGGCCCTTCGTGCTGTACTTGTCGGCGGCGGCGCCGAAACAGTAGTACGTCTTGCTGCACAGCGCGACGATGCCGTCGCCGGACCACTCCTCTTTGAAGAGGCCCGGCGTGCGCTTGTCGAATCGGCGTCGTTGCGCGCAACAGGGGGGCGGCGCCTCCCACGCGTCATCCCCTCGTCGCGCCACGCCGTCACGCAAACCTCGTACGCCGCGGTGGAGATCCCTTCCCGTTTCAGGTGGCTGTAGAACGCGTCCCGCGGCGGCAGTTCGGTGTCGTTCAATTTCGCCAGCGCGTCGACTTACTCGTACGGGAAGTAGCCCTTCGTCGCCTCGCAACCGTACGCCTTAAGAAAGCGGTCGTAGCTGACGCCGGGGGCCAGGTAGTTCGTAATGTCCAGGAATTTCAGCGTCGACGTCGCCAGACACATATAGTTGTTCTGGCGCTTGATGGTGAACGCCGACGACGTGTGCTGATCGGCGGCGGTCATGAGAAGTGGGGCCAAGTACTTCTTGACGACGTTCATGTCGTATTTGCCCGAATTAAAGCCGCGGACGGGCAGTTGGCGCAGGTAGGCCCACAGGCGTTCGGCGAGCACGCTGTACGGCGACTTGTCCGTGTCGGTGGGGGCGGCGCGCCGCCAGTCGTCGTCGAGCGCGTCGAGCGCGTCGAAGGCCGAATCGTATAGCGGCCGAAGAGCCGCGCACGCCGCCTCGCTCGTGGCCTCCAGGGCGGCGTATCGTGGCCGGGGACGTTCGACGCGATGCTCACGCTGAGCAGCTCGTGGCTAGCCCAGCCACCTGCACTTGTCGGTGTCCGGCGGCAGGTCGGTGCGAAGAAGTAGCTCTCAAAGTCGAACGTCACCCTGAACGAGTAGTAGCGCAGGTTGTCGTCCACGCAGACGCCCTCGTCCTCCAGCTGCTGGAACACGGACGGCGCCGGTTGGTGGACGCCGCCGGGGAAGACGTGGCGAACGCCGCCGTCGCACGTCGCTTCGTGGCGCCGCAATGCCCAGAGGCTCGACCACAGGGCGTTGGCGCACTTGCCGCACACGTACGTTTTCGTTTACAGCGAGACGTCGCGTATATACGAAAAGTGGACGTCGCATACGTTGACGTTCAGGGTCGTGGGGTGCGCGCCGAGCGACCGACGGAGCAGCTCGGCAGTGTCGGCCTGCTTCAGTCGATAGGCGGTCACGTTGACGCCGAAGACCGCCTCCATCCGGTCGAGCGCGCTCAGGGGGATGCCGGCGGCGTGCGTCGTGCCTGTGGCTCTACAGTAGGCGTCGTATAGACGCTTTGCGGGGGCCGTCAAATGGGCGATGTCGACATCGCTACACGTATCTAGGCGCCGCCTATTCAGCGCCAGACAGCGGAACAGGCATAGGTTGTCCGCGTAGGGGACGCCTCGGCGGTCTTTCGTCAGCGTGACGACGGCCCTGTTGGTGCGCAGGTAGGCGGGGAGTTGCGCGTCGACGCAACCGATAGGATGATTTAGGATGGCGTTCAGAAAGTAGGTGGCGTTCGTCACCAATTCGGCGACCCAGCCCGAGTCGGGGCGCTGCGCGATCACGTACTGGAGAACGTCGCGTGTACGGACGGCGTCGAGGAAGCGCTCGAACGAACGAGCGTCGGTAACGAGGGCGGGCACTTCCAGGAGGCGACCGCAACAATTACAGGATGAGTGAAAGTAGCGGAGACGCCCCGACACCTTGTGGCGTAGAATAAACGCGTAGCCCACGTTTATTTTAAAGGAGCACGTTTGCGCCTCGAACATTCTTCTTAGACGGGGTTCGAGCGCGCGCGTGTCCGAGTAGTCAGTTAGCTGGTAATTGTAGCGGGAGTGTATGGGACCGCGCGCCACCGACGTCCGTATACTCGACCAGTGCTCCGCGACGACGCGACGCAGACAGGCCGATAGTTCGCTAGGGGGCGGCGACATCGCCACCTCATCGTCGTCGGGTGGTGGCGACACTGCGCCGCAAGTTCTCAGATGTTGCAGCATTTTGTGGCGCCTAGTGAAAGGACGGCCGCATTTCGGGCACGCGCGTTCGTTCGCCCTTTCGGTGCCGCACGTTTGCGATGTCCTCGCGTGTTTCTGGAAACTATAGCGTTTAGCGAAATAGACGCCGCATTTTGGGCATTGCGAACGACTACAGGAGTGACCTGCCAGAGCCTCTCGGCCGCACACGGGACAGTTCGGCATAGCTGGTTTTATTTTGTTGTTGTTGCCCCTACTGACTGCGGACGACTACGGCGCGCCGCCGCTTATAAAAGACGGAGGGCCATTCTGATTGGCTGGCTGACGGACCTATGAGGAGGCGGAACGTCTCTTTTTTATTAGGCATTTGTTTTATAGGAGGAACTTCAACGTTTGCGGGGCGGGCATTCAACGCTTTTATTTGTGTTGTTGTTGTGTTTTGCGATGAGTTTTGTAGGATTTCAACGTTTTTTTTTATTGCGGGGTGGCCATTCAACGCTTTTATTATTATTGTTGTAGTGTTTTGCGATAAGCTATTTGTCAATGCGGGGAGGCGAATATTCAACGTTATTGTAGTGCGACGAAGAACCGATGTAACAAATGAATACGTTTTCAACGTTTTATTAAGCGACATTATTCTTAATTCACAAGCAATTCAATTCAACGTTAAGCGACCAATATAGGTCTCTATTTATTAATGTTCAAGCACGCTTTATTAAGCGACCGCTATAGTGTTAATTTAAACACGCTTTATTATAAGCATAGTGTTCGTTTAAGAGGCGCCCTCTATTATAATGTTCAGCGATCGACGTCTTCCACCACGGCAAGGCCGCTCCTTTGAAACAGATACAACTGGGTGGCCAACTCCAGCATGGCGCAGTCGATGGCGTCTCCCCAATCGGTGTTAAACAGCCAATCTGACACGAACTGGACGAGGGCAATCTCGGCAATCCGATCCGGTCCGGTCATCCCCATGCGCCCGCTCAGGATGTGCACGAATCTTGTGAAGCACGGTAGCAACGATCGGCTCGTGTAGAACGACAAGACGGACTGGAAGTACCGCCTGATCATATCGCCCACGCTATCGTACACGCGCGTGTAGTGGCGGCCCGGTCGGCCCATACGATAGCCGGCCATGTTTACGTACGGACAGCCCTCGTTCGCGGCGCACTCACCGCAGCTCTCGCGCCCCCGGTCCAGTATACCGTCGCCTATCAATTCAGCGAACGCCTCCAGGAGGCACTTCTCGTGTACCGAGATGGACGAGAGGGGCGAGTTCAGGCGCGGCGTCGGCATCTCCGGCAACACGGAGGGCGTCTCCTCGTACGGAAACAAACTTGCGTACGTCGGTGGGGGCGCTTCGTTTCGCCGCCCCGTACACGTTGGCGTCGTCGTTGTCGTCGTCGTGACCCCACCGTCCGAGAAGGCATCGGCGTACGATCGCATGGCCGCACCTGACATCACCAACACAGTATCTAACACGGAGTCGAGAGCACGATTGCGCGCCACCGGATTGGCCTGCAGCATAAAGCGATTTATTATTATTATAGTCACACACCGTTTATTCGGTCGTCGGTCGAGAGCGCTTCAACGAACGATATTCGGCCGCCACATCGAGCAGGGCCTCTATGACAGGGCCGGCGAGATCAGGCCTGGCGCTGGCCAGTCGTGCCGTAGTAGTAATTGATTTTACCGCCTCCATGATACGGCGTACGTCCTGCAGCACAAAGAAAGGCGACCATTAGTCACGTCTGGATCGTTGCCCCGCCGTGCCGTAGTAGTAATTGATTTTCCGCATGTCATGAGGCGCCCCTTCTTGATTTTACCGCATGTCATGAGGCGCCCATTCTACAGCACAGAGAAAGGCGACCGTTAATCAAACAAACGCTTAATCGCTTATTTTTTTCAGAGAACGCACAGAATATGACGGTGATCCGCCCCACGAGTTCTTGCGCAATTCCACATCAACGACGGTACCGACAAGCGACAGCACCGTGTCACGCAAGTCGTCGGGCTCGAGGTCGACCAGATTGGCGGCGTGATAATCAACGAGCGCCGCCATGTTGTCGAACACGATTACCCACACTTCATCCTCCACTCCAGGACCGTCCTCTAGCATCATACGCATCGAGAAATAGTACCTCGACTCAGTCTGGACGCCGTGCGACATGCACATCATAGAGCCACCCATAGTCGGGTGTACCTTCCGGCGACATCGCGTGCACCCCTCGTACGTGCATTTGTCCCTCCAAGCTATCGCTTCAATAGTAGGCGGCGTCTTTATTTTATAGCAACCGTCTACGACCACCTGCAATTCCCGCAGACTCACCGTTGAGGGTAACAATACCACAGCCCCCCTCTCAGCAGGCGGTCGGTAGGTGCTCGCCGCCTCCGGTCCGCTCCCCGACGTACCCGGCGTAGCCCCGTGTTGCGGTTCTGTCGCTGCGTCACCCTCCTTGTTGCGTGCCGGCGCCTCACCAGCCGAGGGCCCCTCCGCCGCCGGCTGAACCTGCGCCACCCGTGCGGCCATAGGACGCAGCGGCGCCGCGTCCGTCGACGATGAAGCCGATCCCTATGCAGCAGGCGGAGCGGGGTGTCCCTGTGCAGCCGAAGGGTGGCGAGCAAGAAGGTTCGGCGTCTGCTTCCTCGCCTTCTTCCGTGGGGCGCCCTCTTCTGCCATTGCGATATCTGAATCACTCGAACAATACACACGTATGAGTTGCCTGCCTCTTTATACAGGCCTAGTAAAAGGCGCGCGTGCGCCTGACCACGTACGCCACACAACAGGCGAGTCTACCAAGGCTAGCGTCAATAGAAAAAAATTAAACGGTCATGCGGTGCATGTGCCGTAAGTCGCCTCTTTAGAGCGAATTTTTTCTAATACAACAACACCACGCGATTCCTGACCCCCGATTTGTCTTATAACATACTTATGTTCGGACATTTAGAATTTCATTAAACGATTTTGAAACATTACGCTAAACAATAGTCAACAACTTACATAACGCTGAACGTGACGCGTGTCACGCGCCCCTCGATGCTTTCCCGCGTAAGCAGGCGCAAAACAATAGTCAACAACTTACATAACGCTGAGCGTGACGCGTCTCTCGATGCGTCACCGGTATTTTTCCGCGCAAACAGGATTCACAGGAGACCACAATGACAGGGCGCAAAGCAGTCGTCACACGAGAGGGCCTCCCACATCACGAAAAGTACGTCACGCTCTTTTAAACATTCACTAATTTTTTAATAACTATATACAACTATAAATATAAACAAGAATATTTTAATTTATTTATTTATTTCTATTCACAAGTCATCTAATGAATCGGCGCCCGCATCCTAGGGCCGTGGATATATACTCCGTGCTAAGGCGACGCTTCCTAATAGGCCCGCCTCTAATGCCACGGCCTGCCCGCCGAACCGGACCAGCACGCCACCCCCGTTGCAGCCCAGGCAGACCAAGCGGCCCACGGCCGCTGTGCGCGGCGTCGTTCGGCCGGCGCCGCACAAGAAAGAGTGGCGGGAACGGCGCGACTCGGACACCGAGCTATGGGCGACACCGACCCCACCGGAGACCCAACACGGGGCTAATTAGCAGCGCAGGCCTTTTATACAGTGGCCATACGTGGTTATGTACCGATACACAATGGTTATACGCATTCTTCAGTGGTTATATACTGGTTTTGTCCCTACCTTCGATCTACGTAAGTTGGCCTGTCAATCAGTAGCCAATCAAAGAGGGCCCTGCTGCGATATACACCGGCCACCTCTCTTTGATGGACTCGCTACTTTTGTTGACGCCTTCGTGAAACACCTGCCAATCAAAACAACGCCACTAGAGTGTAGAGAAAAGAAAACGCATACATTACACACGCTAAAGGCAGCGCTGGGCATTCCATTAAGGCAGCTGGCTGTCCTGTCAATCAAAATGATGGGTGGTCCTGTCAATCAAAGGTAATTAGGGGTAATTAAGGGTATTTAGTCACGGTGCTAAGTTTTAGGAAAAAGGGCAAAATCCTTTGATGTTTCTTTTTATCAGTAGGTTGCAAGTTTTAGGAAAAAGTTGGTGGGCGGAGCCTAAATCCTTTGATCTTCCTTTGATCTCAAGTACATGACCTTTTTGGACGGGGGTGTTAGCCTCCCCATTACTACTGTCGATCCCAGGACAGAGTTTTTGACAATAGATTTTTGTGACGCAATAATAACACAGAATATTAGATTATTAATTAATAATTAATACTACAGGATGAATAATCAAGGATAGTTATCACAATCATTATCATAATCATGACCATAATCACTATAGGCGCACCTGGTCCATGTCCCTTCTTCATCCAAGTCGTCTCAATCCCCATCATTCCAGATGCCGTTCCACAGTCCAGCACGCAGATGGATCGTGTGGTCCCCTTTCATGATAACTGACCGTTTTCTCCATGGTTAGGATCTTACTTATCAATCTTATATTTCGTGAACATATCATTATTTCAAAATAGACTCATATCTATTGATATATTTGGGTCAGAAGTTTTTTGTTCAGTTTATTTACGTCGTCGATTATGAGTAGGCAACAGCAGGAGGGATGTCGATAATAAGCAGCCTAATCTATTTGCATACGCCGTTGTTTGCATGGAATTTTCACAGCCACGCACCCGTACCGCTTTCTTATGCTGCTCTATTTATGAAGTGCCCTCCCTACATTCTTCAAGTTGGCTGATCATTTTTATTTAAGTTCCTGCTGTTAAGATAAAATTTTATGTAAACTACAGACTTATTCAACATTGAACATACATTACATGGCCTTGACCTTGACCATTATATGGCTAACCTTACCTGTTTTGAATTGTAACATTCACAATTCTGTTCAGAATAATTGCAAACCTCAGTTTTGAGCCTAATATCACACTAATCTGGTCATTACATTGAACATGACCTTTGACCTTGTTCTTGACGTCAAATTACTAAAATAACCTCAAAAATGGATTGATTGATTGACAATTTTATTTCCACTCGGTGACATACTTAGATTTCAATATTTTCGGTGGCCGAGCCATTCATACACCATTTACATCAACCAGACAACACGTGTTGACATATATATATATTAATAATAATAAATAGAATGCATGAAATAAAAATGAAAAAGATAACTTACAAGAAACAGATAAAAACAAAGTACATTTAAAATGGTGGTGTAGCACTCAGATATTTGCGTAGGGTCTTTTTGAAGGCTGGAACAGAACGGCTGTTTTAAATTTCAGTTGGTAATTTATTCCATAATTTCAAACCGGACACATTGAAACTGCGTTGATAATAGGCAGTTCTGGCTTTAGGTGGTTTCGGCTGCGAGGGATCGTCCATTTTAGGTTTGAGTCGATATACATACCAAGGTACTTGGCTACCGATACATGTTTAAGTGGTTCATTATTGATATACGAATTCTAACAGCAGCCATCTTGGCAATGGATTGATCAGTGCCAATTAGCATACATTGACATTTCTGTACATTAATACTAAGTTTGTTTATATCAAAGTACTGTTTGATTTTGCATAAATCACTGTTGATATTGGATTCTAATTGAGCCGAACACCCTGGTTTTGCAGCTGACTCAATTTCAGTGTCGTCTGCAAACATGTTTATATTGCAGGATTCGGTGACTGAAGGCAAATCATTTAGGTATAGCAGCAAACAACAAGGGGCCCAATATTGACCCTTGGGGCACCCCAATATTGACAGGCAAAGGATCGGACAGATGGCCATCCACCGAAACTGACTGTGATCTACCAGTGAGGTAGCTCCAGAACAACTTATGTTCAATGTGTGTAACCCCAAATCCTTTAAGTTTGGCCAGCAGAATATCAGTGTCCACCCTGACAAAGGCCTTCCGGAGATTAATGAACACTATTCCCATTACAAGTCCTTTATCGATGTTTTTAACCATCGATTTGTAACATTTAGCAGTGAAGTTACAGTGGAGTGCAATCTTCTGAAACCCAAGTTTATGCTCTTCCAAATAATCTATAAAAGAACTATGAACAAAACGTTCAAATAGTTTAGACAAAATGGGTAGAATTGAGATCGGTCTGTAGTTGTTAGTTTCCATTGATGGACCTGATTTGTAAAGTGGTAGCACCTTTGCACATTTCCATTCTGTGATAAACTTGCCAGATTTCAGAGAGACATTTAGAATGAAAGCGAGTGGTTGTGATATGGCTGGTGCTGCTACGCGTAGCAGTCTGCCAGGCAGTCTGTACAGACCAACATATTTAATTTCGGGCATAATCCTTAATTGTTGTTCAATAAAATCAGGTGTGACCGTAGGGAAAGTATTTCGGGTGATTTAGGTGGAGTGAATGAAGCAGCTGGTGAAAGCCTACTTGCCAATTCTTGACCAATGGATGTAAAATACTTGTTGAGTGCATTGGCCTGACATTTGGGATCAGTAGTTATTTGACCATCAACAGGTACACTTTTGAGGCTGGACTTGGATTTTTCTGGCTGGAGTTCGTTTAGGCATTTCCACATTACTTTTGGTTTCTTCTTATTGTCCAGGATTAGACCAGTGTAGTAGTCCCGCTTTGTAGTCTTGAGATAATTCGAAACGACATTCCTGAAGTACCTATACATTTGCCAAAATATTTATAATCCTTTAGAATGTGCTTTTTTCAAAATAATGTTTCATTTTAATATCATCTTTAATTTCCTCAATTAACCACGAAGAAATTATTTCCTGACTCGTCTAGTAACAAATGGGCAGTGTTTGTCACATACATGCGTGTGTAAAGAGATCTTTAAATATATTGTAAGCTTCATCCACGTCCTCAAACTGCCTAACAGAACTCTAGTCACACATGTCTAATTCATTACAAAAGTCGTTTTTATCAGTTTTAGAAATTTCTCATTTCCACTGTTCTGTGAGTCTGTGTAGGTGCATGGGACTTTTAAGAGGTGACACAGTAGACAAGATAGTGGTCTGTAATTCCACCAGATATGACCTCATGCTTCACTACCTTATCAGGCTCAGTAGTCAATATCACATCAATCAAGGTACGACTTGTGGATGTTACTGTGGAGGTTTTTTTTTTAAATCTGAGTTAACTGATGTGACATACAGGTGTGTACAAAGTGCTTAGTGTGATTTTATAATGGTTGTTTTAATACATCACAGTTAAGATCACCATTGATGATGAAATCCAGCTTAGTACTAAAGTTGTTTAGTAGCTGATCCATTTTATTAAACCAGTTAATCTTTTCATTTGGAGGTCTGTATAAGCTTGCTCATAACAAATTTAGCTGAAAAAGTGGTATCACTCATGATTCTAGGCCCACTGGTTAAAAAGTTATTTTCTATTGGCACCAGCGGCCATCTTGGCGGCCATCTTGGATTTATCGGATTGCTCAAGGACATCCTCTTGATATCTGCCTGATGTTCGTTATACAAGTCGTTATACAGGATGTACAATCCAGCGAGAAACAAACTATATCAGTCAATGCAGGGTTAGCCACAAAAATCAGCTTTGGCTACCTGAATATACTGGTTATCGGATAACAGATTTGTGTTTGGAAGATACATCAATAATTGGTTATATATATTTTTATATAACCTTTTAGATGACCGGTAAAAGAGATATAGGTCTATTGTTAGAAAGTAGTGTAGGATCTTTTTGTTTTTATATATAGGTATTACTTTTGCAATTTTAATTTGATCAGGAAAGTTTCCAGTGTTTAATATTTGGTTTATCAATACTGATAGGGGTTTGACTATTTCTGGTGAAATAAATTCCAATAAGTTACTTGACATTCCATCAAAGCGATAACTGCTGAGAAGGTTGTGGTTAGATACTTTGTGATATGGATGTTTCTTGTATTTCTGCAAATTTTTTATTTGTATTGTATACATATTTATGGGATATTGATATATATTATGATATATATATATATATATATATACATACATACATACTTACAGCTAGTCTACCGTGTCAACCTATCTGAAAACGGCTGTGTTTTAATTTCAGCAATAAACCAATTCCGCAAAGACATCCAACCATATTGCAACAAAAACAAGAATTTAGCTGAGATATTTGTGTCACTGTACAAGAAATGCGCTAAAACACAGACACAATTCATCGAACAGAAATGTAGAGCAAAATTCAACCTGACTGTGGGAGCCATGGAAGATATGAAGAAGACGTTTCAGAAGGAATACGACAATGCAAGTAAAAAGATACATGTTCTGCTCAGCTGTCAGGATCGGTGCGCTGGGGTGATAACGACACTGGCCAGTAAGCTGGTCGAAGGTAGCAGGCCAATCGGAAATGTGCAGGAAGATCTCCACACATTCATGCAGGAAACTGAATCGCAGTTAAAGGCGGTAGAGGCATACATACATGTGAAGAATTTTCATGGCGGCATAGAAACCATCATAGAAAACTTAGAACGTCAGGGGAATGACGTCGGCACCCGAAAGGACTACCTACATTCGTCAAGAGAGCTACGTACTGAAATAATGTCTACATTCATCAGTAGTAAAGCTTTGACTAGCTGCTTCAACAAAAAAGCGTACCTTGAAAAAGACCTTTCGGAAGAAAAGAAAGTGTTGGGGCAATTGAAACAAAAGGGATTCGCAGAGCATGTAAAGACGCAGGAAAACAAGGTTAAAGATATCCGGACAGAGTTGAAAGCAACAGTCGCCGACCTACTAGTACGCATGGATTCGTTTTATCTACATCAAGATTGCGTAGTTAACAAACTGCCCGATGAACCCGACACAAATAATCCAACATCCAACACACCTGCAGTCACAAATAAACCAAGGCCTCATCGCCGGCCGAACGATGATGTCTTCCAAAATCACAGAAATCCCCAAAATTGCAGAAAACCCAGATCAGGAATACGTCCACATATTCCTGCAAGAACCATTCCAACAGCTGTCACCCGAACCAGCAGGAAACCAACAGCTGCTCCAACAGAGAAAACAAGAGAACCACCAGCGGATCTTGAACTATGCGGATTGACTATAGTGCCCAAACCTGCCGCAATAAGACCACAAGTAAAATTTTCTCTGGCATAGCCCCTTAGAATCAAAAATCCACCACTGGAAACGACTGATGCGTCCTTCTACTATTAATTGGCAGGGTCTATTTTGGACATTCCGAAAGACACATATGAACGAAATTGTCGTTTGCTTTGACTTGCCGCTTGCAAGGCGCCATATCAGAAATTATTTAATAATAATGATAATAATCTAATTAACTATTCAAAATAGTTTAGTCAACTACATTTACACTATTCACTATGTTGTCTTTAAGAAGACTGTTTACTGTGCACAAACATTACACTTTACGCTAGATTGCCTGTTTTATTTCGGTTATTCAGCGCTCTAGCGAATACGCGGGACATTAGCGACATCAACAAACTCGATTTCCTCCGAATATCGCCTACCGAAGCTTCGGCTATGGTCTACGACTAACTTACTCAAATACACCTTCTCTGACTACCGTTTACCTACAGTTGTTTCTTAATATATAAGTCTATGGATAGTTTACAAATAACATTTACGTAATAACAGTACTTATCTCTTCAATACTTCCACGTTATTTTCCGAAATTTTTGCACCGATATCCACAATGAATGGAGCCCAAAATTTCCCGCCAATAGCATATTTAATAAACATTGTTTTTATATTTAACTGATGGTGTTGTGTAATTCATGCACACACATATATGTGTACATTTATAATCACCCAATCATACAAGATTTCATAAAAAACAAAATATAATTATGGTAAAGCATAAACAACTAAGTTTAATACTACTACATTTGACAAGGTTGGCGTTGAAGTGTGTGGGCGATAAAACAGCAGTTCGCACTGAAGATGTAACAGTATTTAACAACATTGCCGTCCAGAGCTATAAGCTCCAGGCAGCATGCGGACAAGGAAGCCTTTGGCTTATCGAGAGTCCAACAATTTTTCACCTACGTATAGCCCGCCCTCCCCAGATAGCTATTAACTATATTTTTGAACATATTCGCACTGCTAACATTAACACAATCATCAAATAATTTGTTCCAGTCATTTATTGTCCTCTGAGAGAATGAGTACTTTCTCATATCCAACCTACACTGTTCCTTGACTAATGCTGCATTGTGCCCTCTGGTTATACTGCCTTGTTTCAGTTTGAAGAACATATTTCTATCAATATCCTCATAACCATTCAATATCTTAAAAAAACTTCTATTTGGTCTCCTCTTAGTCTCCTTGTCTCTAGTATTGTCAACCCACATTCTAATAGGCATCTTTCATAACCAAGATCTTTCAGTTCAGGAATCAGCTTAGTTGCTCTTCGTTGCACTCTTTCTAGCTTATCTACGTCCTACTTACGATATGGCCATGCTTGTATACAATATTCCAAATGTGGCCTAGCTATTGCTTTGTACAGTGGTACAATTAGCTGTTTCTCCTTATATGTTATGTGTCCTAATTATTGTTGGTATTTGGTTACCCTTTGAAGCAACAATTCCATATTGCTCCGAAACTTTCATGTCAGCATTAACTGTTACTCCAAAGTCCTTTTCTTACAGTTTTACCTAATATAGTATCTCCCAGTATGTATTCTTTGTTCACATTTCCATGTCCTAAGTGGATGCATTTACACTTCCCAAAATTGAATAACATATATAGGTCCCAACACCGACCCCAACACCGACCCCTGTGGCACTCCACTCAAAACTGTTTTCCAGTTTGAAATCTCCCCATCTACTATTACTCTGTCTTCTGTTTGTCAACCATGTTTGTGTCCACTTGATCACACCATCCCCTATACCATGGGTTTTGGTTTAAGTAACAATCTTTGATGTGGGACTTTATCAAATGCTTTCTGAAAATCTAAGTAGACAACATCCACTGGTGACCCCTCAGCTACCCACTTTGTAATTTCTTTTTAAAAAAACATAACAGATTGGTTCGACAAGACCTACCTTTTAGGAACCCATGTTGAGATTCATTTATTAATTTGTGTTTTACAAGGAATTCCACCATGTGGTCTATAATAACCGTTTCTGATAATTTGCATAAAACTTATGTTGAGCTCACTGGTCTGTAATTCTTTGTCTTTCTCCTCGATCCCTTTCCTTATTTAAGTGACAAGTTAAAGAATATAGCAAGTGGTGATTTTATCAGCAATTTCCTTAAGCAGTTTTGGTGATATCCCATCAACTTCAGATGATTTATTTTCTTTTATCATTTAATTTTCGTTGATATCATTTCAGGAGTAACAAACAACTGCCCTAATTGATTTGATTCATGCCCCTCAAATTTATTAACTGGTAACGGCAGTGAACGTATATCTTCTGTGGTAAACACTGAGCTGAAATACTCGTTCAGGGCCTTTGCCATTTGAAACCCATCAGATATTACGTTTCCTGCACTGTTTTCTAGTGGTTCCTCCTTATCACAAATCTGCTGTTTACTCCTTACATAAGCATAGCAACGCTTGCTATCATTTGTTATATAATTCGGCAATTTTTGCTGAAAAGTTCGTTTGGATTTTCGAATTTCGGTCATAGTTAGGTTAAGGGCCTCTTTCTAGTTCTTACAGTATTCTATGTTTCCAGTGTTTCTGTAAACTCTCCACATAATTTGTTTGTAAGCAATCTTTCGTATAGCTTCTTTTAATAGGTGTTTCTTCCTAGATCCTTTCCCTTGCTTTTTAGGGGAACAAATCATTCAATATCGCCCTCAATCTCATCTTTCAAAATGATCCAACATTCTGTTGCTATCTTGTCCTTCATTAAATTAGTCGAATGTCAACAAACACCTACGTATGAAATGTTTTCCACTCATCTAACATCGTAGTTATGGCCAAGTTAGGTGATGTGTCATCCCGGATTTCTCTCCGTTGGTATGGAGTAGATGCATATTTAAATACACATAGAACTGACTAAATTAACACAACATTTTCGCACTTCTTAAGCCTGTCCGACGTTTTCTCAGCCGAGTGCTACTGCACATTCGTTGGCTGTTTCGTATGTGTCCCAAAATGATTGGTATTATAGATATAAATACCAAAATGATCGCATTTTTTGCATAATCACTTGACGTTGACTTTTCTTGGAACACCATTTTGGAACCCAAAATGTATATTTGTAATGAAAATAAATATTCATCTTATAATATATATTACAGGAGACTAGCTGTATGTATATGTATATATATATACATATATATATATATATATATATATATATAGATAGATAGATAGATAGATATATACATTCATACATACATACATACATACATACATACATACATACAGCTAGTCTCCTGTTTCAACCTAATCAGAAAAAGACTCTCTTTCAATTTCAGCAATAAACCAATTCCGCAAAGATATCCAACCATTTTGCAACACCACTTTAGCTGAGACATTTGTATCACTGTACAAGAAATGTGCTAAAACACAGACACAATTCATGGAACAGAAATGTATAGCAAAACTCATCCTGACTGTGGGAGCCATGGAAGATATGAAGAAGTAGTTTCGGAAGGAATACGACAAAGCAAGTGTAAAGGTAGATGTGCTGCTCAGCTGTCATGATCGGTGCGCTATGGTGACAACGACTCTGGCCAGTAAGCTGGACAAATGTAGCAGGCCAATCGGAAATGTGCAGGGAAGATCTCCTCACATTCATGCAGGAAACTGAATCACAGTTAAAGGCGGTAGGGGCATACAAACATGTGAAGGATTTTTATGGCGGCATAGAAACCAATATAGAAAACTTAGAACGACAGGCGAATGACGTCACCACCCGAGAGGACTACGAAAATTTGTCAGAAGAGATACATACTGAAATAATGTCTACATTCATAAGCAGTAAGGGTTTGACTAGCTGCTTCAATAAAAAGGCGTACCTTGAAAAAGAACTTTCGGAAGGAAAGAAAGTGCATGTAAGGAGGCAAAAAAACATGATTAAAGGTATCTAGGAACAGTTGAAAGTAACAGAAACCGACCTAATAGAACGGATAAATTCGTTTTATCTACATGAAGTGTGTGTAGTTAACAAACTGTCCGGTGAACCCGACACAAATAACCCAACATCCAACACATCTACAGTCACATATACACCAAGGCCGCATGGCCAGCAGAACGTTGATGTCATCCAAAATCACAGAAAACCCACGGCAGGAATATGTCCACCGTTCAAACAGCTGTCATCTGAACTAGCAGTAAACCGACAGCTGCTCCAATAGAGAAAACAAGAGAACCGCCAGCGGATCTTGAACTACACGGGGTGATTATAGTGCCCAAAGCTGCCGCAACTAGACCACACGTAAAATAGCTTCCGGCCTACTAGAAACTATCGTGCGTTCATTTCCTCTGGCATAAACCCTTAGAATTCAAGATCCGCTACTGAAAACGACTGATTCGTCCTTCTACTATTAATTGGCAGGATATATTTCGGACATTCCGAAAGACACATATGACCGAAATTGTCGTTTGCCTTGACTTGCCGCTTGCAAGGCTCCATATAAGACATTATTTAATAATAATGATGATGATAATAATCTAATTAACTATTCAAAATAGTTTAGTCAACTATGTTTACACTATTCGCTATGTTGTCTTTAAGAAGAGTGTTTACTGTTTCTCGAATCCTTTTTGGGGTTTTAAATAATAGTATAATGTTTGCTTCTGTCCATTCTAAAAGAACCACTCCCTCGTTTAAGTTTAATGACAAGTTGAAAATTGTTGCAAGCGGTATACTAATTTGTTCTATCATTTCCAAAAGTAGTTTGGGTGAATTCCCTCCATCCCAGGTGATTTATTATCCTTCATTGCCCTGATTTTCTTAGCTACCATTTGTGGGGTTACAATTAACTGTCCTAAATAGTCTGATTCCGTCCCCTTGAACTTAGCCTGTGGTACTGGCAGTGAACTAGTATCTCCCCTGGTAAACACCGAACTAATGTACGCTTTCAGGTCTTCTATCATTAAAGATCCCTCTGACATGATATTTCTAGCTTTATTTTCTATAGGACCGACCTTATCCTTAACTTTCTGTTTGCTTCGAACATATGCATAAAACGGCATTATGTGATGTTTACATGCAAGCTAATTTTTATTAATAACTTCTTTTTAAAATTATAATTTCATTTGTAGCTTGGTTAAATGCTTCTCTATCAATGCTGTAGTCTTCATCATCCCCAGTGCGTGTATATGACTACCACATCATTTGTTTGTATTTAATTGTTCTAATGGCTTCTTTCAATAAGTGTTTCTTTTTGGACTGCTTCCGTTGTTTTTTCAATGGAACAAACTTATTGACGATGCCCTCAAATTCACTCCTTAAGATATTGCAGCATTATGTTGCTGTGCTATTCTTAAGTGTGTTATTCCAGTCTATCTTTGTTAAATATTTCCTCATGTCCTTATATCTTCCTTTGTGGAAGTTTCTCATGAACTGCTTTTTATTATTCCTTTCTGATTTTTCTTTGATGGTAAAATATATCTGGTTGTGACTTTCTCATATCCAACCTACACTGTTCCTTGACTAATGCTGCATTGTGCCCTCTGGTTATACTGCCTTGTTTCAGTTTGAAGAAAATATTTCTATCAATATCCTCATAACCATTCAATATCTTAAAAAAACTTCTATTTGGTCTCCTCTTAGTCTCCTTGTCTCTAGTATTGTCAACCCACATTCTAATAGGCATCTTTCATAACCAAGATCTTTCAGTTCAGGAATCAGCTTAGTTGCTCTTCGTTGCACTCTTTCTAGCTTATCTACGTCCTACTTACGATATGGCCATGCTTGTATACAATATTCCAAATGTGGCCTAGCTATTGCTTTGTACAGTGGTACAATTAGCTGTTTCTCCTTATATGTTATGTGTCCTAATTATTGTTGGTATTTGGTTACCCTTTGAAGCAACAATTCCATATTGCTCCGAAACATTCATGTCAGCATTAACTGTTACTCCAAAGTCCTTTTCTTACAGTTTTACCTAATATAGTATCTCCCAGTATGTATTCTTTGTTCACATTTCCATGTCCTAAGTGGATGCATTTACACTTCCCAAAATTGAATAACATATATAGGTCCCAACACCGACCCCAACACCGACCCCTGTGGCACTCCACTCAAAACTGTTTTCCAGTTTGAAATCTCCCCATCTACTATTACTCTGTCTTCTGTTTGTCAACCATGTTTGTGTCCACCTGATCACACCATCCCCTATACCATGGGTTTTTGGTTTAAGTAACAATCTTTGATGTGGGACTTTATCAAATGCTTTCTGAAAATCTAAGTAGACAACATCCACTGGTGACCCCTCAGCTACCCACTTTGTAATTTCTTTAAAAAAAACCATAACAGATTGGTTCGACAAGACCTACCTTCTAGGAACCCATGGTGAGATTCATTTATTAATTTGTGTTTTACAAGGAATTCCACCATGTGGTCTATAATAACCGTTTCTAATAATTTGCATAAAACTGATGTTGAGCTCACTGGTCTGTAATTCTTTGTCTTTCTCCTCGATCCCTTTCCTTCTTTAAGTGACAAGTTAAAGAATATAGCAAGTGGTGATTTTATCAGCAATTTCCTTAAGCAGTTTTGGTGATATCCCATCAACTTCAGATGATTTATTTTCTTTTATCATTTAATTTTCGTTGATATCATTTCAGGAGTAACAAACAACTGCCCTAATTGATTTGATTCATGCCCCTCAAATTTATTAACTGGTAACGGCAGTGAACGTATATCTTCTGTGGTAAACACTGAGCTGAAATACTCGTTCAGGGCCTTTGCCATTTGAAACCCATCAGATATTACGTTTCCTGCACTGTTTTCTAGTGGTTCCTCCTTATCACAAATCTGCTGTTTACTCCTTACATAAGCATAGCAACGCTTGCTATCATTTGTTATATAATTCGGCAATTTTTGCTGAAAAGTTCGTTTGGATTTTCGAATTTCGGTTATAGTTAGGTTAAGGGCCTCTTTCTAGTTCTTACAGTATTCTATATTTCCAGTGTTTCTGTAAACTCTCCACATAATTTGTTTGTAAGCAATCTTTCGTATAGCTTCTTTTAGTAGGTGTTTCTTCCTAGATCCTTTCCCTTGCTTTTTAGGGGAACAAATCATTCAATATCGCCCTCAATCTCATCTTTCAAAATGATCCAACATTCTGTTGCTATCTTGTCCTTCATTAAATTAGTCGAATGTCAACAAACACCTACGTATGAAATGTTTTCCACTCATCTAACATCGTAGTTATGGCCAAGTTAGGTGATGTGTCATCCCGGATTTCTCTCCGTTGGTATGGAGTAGATGCATATTTAAATACACATAGAACTGACTAAATTAACACAACATTTTCGCACTTCTTAAGCCTGTCCGACGTTTTCTCAGCCGAGTGCTACTGCACATTCGTTGGCTGTTTCGTATGTGTCCCAAAATGATTGGTATTATAGATATAAATACCAAAATGATCGCATTTTTTGCATAATCACTTGACGTTGACTTTTCTTGGAACACCATTTTGGAACCCAAAATGTATATTTGTAATGAAAGTAAATATTCATCTTATAATATATATTACAGGAGACTAGCTGTATGTATATGTATATATATATACATATATATATATATATATATATATATATATATATAGATAGATAGATAGATAGATATATACATTCATACATACATACATACATACATACATACATACATACAGCTAGTCTCCTGTTTCAACCTAATCAGAAAAAGACTCTCTTTCAATTTCAGCAATAAACCAATTCCGCAAAGATATCCAACCATTTTGCAACACCACTTTAGCTGAGACATTTGTATCACTGTACAAGAAATGTGCTAAAACACAGACACAATTCATGGAACAGAAATGTATAGCAAAACTCATCCTGACTGTGGGAGCCATGGAAGATATGAAGAAGTAGTTTCGGAAGGAATACGACAAAGCAAGTGTAAAGGTAGATGTGCTGCTCAGCTGTCATGATCGGTGCGCTATGGTGACAACGACTCTGGCCAGTAAGCTGGACAAATGTAGCAGGCCAATCGGAAATGTGCAGGGAAGATCTCCTCACATTCATGCAGGAAACTGAATCACAGTTAAAGGCGGTAGGGGCATACAAACATGTGAAGGATTTTTATGGCGGCATAGAAACCAATATAGAAAACTTAGAACGACAGGCGAATGACGTCACCACCCGAGAGGACTACGAAAATTTGTCAGAAGAGATACATACTGAAATAATGTCTACATTCATAAGCAGTAAGGGTTTGACTAGCTGCTTCAATAAAAAGGCGTACCTTCAAAAAGAACTTTCGGAAGGAAAGAAAGTGCATGTAAGGAGGCAGAAAAACATGATTAAAGGTATCCAGGAACAGTTGAAAGTAACAGAAACCGACCTAATAGAACGCATAAATTCGTTTTATCTACATGAAGTGTGTGTAGTTAACAAACTATCAGGTGAACCCGACACAAATAACCCAAAATCCAACACATCTACAGTCACATATACACCAAGGCCGCATGGCCAGCAGAACGTTGATGTCATCCAAAATCACAGAAAACCCACGGCAGGAATATGTCCACCGTTCAAACAGCTGTCATCTGAACTAGCAGTAAACCGACAGCTGCTCCAATAGAGAAAACAAGAGAACCGCCAGCGGATCTTGAACTACACGGGGTGATTATAGTGCCCAAAGCTGCCACAACTAGACCACACGTAAAATAGCTTCCGGCCTGCTAGAAACTATCGTGCGTTCATTTCCTCTGGCATAAACCCTTAGAATTCAAGATCCGCTACTGAAAACGACTGATTCGTCCTTCTACTATTAATTGGCAGGATATATTTCGGACATTCCGAAAGACACATATGACCGAAATTGTCGTTTGCCTTGACTTGCCGCTTGCAAGGCTCCATATAAGACATTATTTAATAATAATGATGATGATAATAATCTAATTAACTATTCAAAATAGTTTAGTCAACTATGTTTACACTATTCGCTATGTTGTCTTTAAGAAGAGTGTTTACTGTTTCTCGAATCCTTTTTGGGGTTTTAAATAATAGTATAATGTTTGCTTCTGTCCATTCTAAAAGAACCACTCCCTCGTTTAAGTTTAATGACAAGTTGAAAATTGTTGCAAGCGGTATACTAATTTGTTCTATCATTTCCAAAAGTAGTTTGGGTGAATTCCCTCCATCCCAGGTGATTTATTATCCTTCATTGCCCTGATTTTCTTAGCTACCATTTCTGGGGTTACAATTAACTGTCCTAAATAGTCTGATTCCGTCCCCTTGAACTTAGCCTGTGGTACTGGCAGTGAACTAGTATCTCCCCTGGTAAACACCGAACAAATGTACGCTTTCAGGTCTTCTATCATTAAAGATCCCTCTGACATGATATTTCTAGCTTTATTTTCTACAGGACCGACCTTATCCTTAACTTTCTGTTTGCTTCGAACATATGCATAAAACGGCATTATGTGATGTTTACATGCAAGCTAATTTTTATTAATAACTTCTTTTTAAAATTATAATTTCATTTGTAGCTTGGTTAAATGCTTCTCTATCAATGCTGTAGTCTTCATCATCCCCAGTGCGTGTATATGACTTCCACATCATTTGTTTGTATTTAATTGTTCTAATGGCTTCTTTCAATAAGTGTTTCTTTTTGGACTGCTTCCGTTGTTTTTTCAATGGAACAAACTTATTGACGATGCCCTCAAATTCACTCCTTAAGATATTGCAGCATTCTGTTGCTGTGCTATTCTTAAGTGTGTTATTCCAGTCTATCTTTGTTAAATATTTCCTCATGTCCTTATATCTTCCTTTGTGGAAGTTTCTCATGAACTGCTTTTTATTATTCCTTTCTGATTTTTCTTTGATGGTAAAATATATCTGGTTGTGACTTTCTCATATCCAACCTACACTGTTCCTTGACTAATGCTGCATTGTGCCCTCTGGTTATACTGCCTTGTTTCAGTTTGAAGAAAATATTTCTATCAATATCCTCATAACCATTCAATATCTTAAAAAAACTTCTATTTGGTCTCCTCTTAGTCTCCTTGTCTCTAGTATTGTCAACCCACATTCTAATAGGCATCTTTCATAACCAAGATCTTTCATTCAGGAATCAGCTTAGTTGCTCTTCCTTGCACTCTTTCTAGCTTATCTACGTCCTACTTACGATATGGCCATGCTTGTATACAATATTCCAAATGTCGCCTAGCTATTGCTTTGTACAGTGGTACAATTAGCTGTTTCTCCTTATATGTTATGTGTCCTAATTATTGTTGGTATTTGGTTACCCTTTGAAGCAACAATTCCATATTGCTCCGAAACTTTCATGTCAGCATTAACTGTTACTCCAAAGTCCTTTTCTTACAGTTTTACCTAATATAGTATCTCCCAGTATGTATTCTTTGTTCACATTTCCATGTCCTAAGTGGATGCATTTACACTTCCCAAAATTGAATAACATATATAGGTCCCAACACCGACCCCAACACCGACCCCTGTGGCACTCCACTCAAAACTGTTTTCCAGTTTGAAATCTCCCCATCTACTATTACTCTGTCTTCTGTTTGTCAACCATGTTTGTGTCCACCTGATCACACCATCCCCTATACCATGGGTTTTGGTTTAAGTAACAATCTTTGATGTGGGACTTTATCAAATGCTTTCTGAAAATCTAAGTAGACAACATCCACTGGTGACCCCTCAGCTACCCACTTTGTAATTTCTTTAAAAAAACATAACAGATTGGTTCGACAAGACCTACCTTTTAGGAACCCATGTTGAGATTCATTTATTAATTTGTGTTTTACAAGGAATTCCACCATGTGGTCTATAATAACCGTTTCTAATAATTTGCATAAAACTGATGTTGAGCTCACTGGTCTGTAATTCTTTGTCTTTCTCCTCGATCCCTTTCCTTCTTTAAGTGACAAGTTAAAGAATATAGCAAGTGGTGATTTTATCAGCAATTTCCTTAAGCAGTTTTGGTGATATCCCATCAACTTCAGATGATTTATTTTCTTTTATCATTTAATTTTCGTTGATATCATTTCAGGAGTAACAAACAACTGCCCTAATTGATTTGATTCATGCCCCTCAAATTTATTAACTGGTAACGGCAGTGAACGTATATCTTCTGTGGTAAACACTGAGCTGAAATACTCGTTCAGGGCCTTTGCCATTTGAAACCCATCAGATATTACGTTTCCTGCACTGTTTTCTAGTGGTTCCTCCTTATCACAAATCTGCTGTTTACTCCTTGCATAAGCATAGCAATGCTTGCTATCATTTGTTATATAATTCGGCAATTTTTGCTGAAAAGTTCGTTTGGATTTTCGAATTTCGGTTATAGTTAGGTTAAGGGCCTCTTTCTAGTTCTTACAGTATTCTATATTTCCAGTGTTTCTGTAAACTCTCCACACAATTTGTTTGTAAGCAATCTTTCGTATAGCTTCTTTTAATAGGTGTTTCTTCCTAGATCCTTTCCCTTGCTTTTTAGGGGAACAAATCATTCAATATCGCCCTCAATCTCATCTTTCAAAATGATCCAACATTCTGTTGCTATCTTGTCCTTCATTAAATTAGTCGAATGTCAACAAACACCTACGTATGAAATGTTTTCCACTCATCTAACATCGTAGTTATGGCCAAGTTAGGTGATGTGTCATCCCGGATTTCTCTCCGTTGGTATGGAGTAGATGCATATTTAAATACACATAGAACTGACTAAATTAACACAACATTTTCGCACTTCTTAAGCCTGTCCGACGTTTTCTCAGCCGAGTGCTACTGCACATTCTTTGGCTGTTTCGTATGTGTCCCAAAATGATTGGTATTATAGATATAAATACCAAAATGATCGCATTTTTTGCATGATCACTTGACGTTGACTTTTCTTGGAACACCATTTTGGAACCCAAAATGTATATTTGTAATGAAAGTAAATATTCATCTTATAATATATATTACAGGAGACTAGCTGTATGTATATGTATATATATATACATATATATATATATATATATATATATATATATATATATAGATAGATAGATAGATATATACATTGATACATACATACATACATACATACATACAGCTAGTCTCCTGTTTCAACCTAATCAGAAAAAGACTCTCTTTCAATTTCAGCAATAAACCAATTCCGCAAAGATATCCAACCATTTTGCAACACCACTTTAGCTGAGACATTTGTATCACTGTACAAGAAATGTGCTAAAACACAGACACAATTCATGGAACAGAAATGTATAGCAAAACTCATCCTGACTGTGGGAGCCATGGAAGATATGAAGAAGTAGTTTCGGAAGGAATACGACAAAGCAAGTGTAAAGGTAGATGTGCTGCTCAGCTGTCATGATCGGTGCGCTATGGTGACAACGACTCTGGCCAGTAAGCTGGACAGATGTAGCAGGCCAATCGGAAATGTGCAGGGAAGATCTCCTCACATTCATGCAGGAAACTGAATCACAGTTAAAGGCGGTAGGGGCATACAAACATGTGAAGGATTTTTATGGCGGCATAGAAACCAATATAGAAAACTTAGAACGACAGGCGAATGACGTCACCACCCGAGAGGACTATGAAAATTTGTCAGAAGAGATACATACTGAAATAATGTCTACATTCATAAGCAGTAAGGGTTTGACTAGCTGCTTCAATAAAAAGGCGTACCTTCAAAAAGAACTTTCGGAAGGAAAGAAAGTGCATGTAAGGAGGCAGAAAAGCATGATTAAAGGTATCCAGGAACAGTTGAAAGTAACAGAAACCGACCTAATAGAACGCATAAATTCGTTTTATCTACATGAAGTGTGTGTAGTTAACAAACTGTCCGGTGAACCCGACACAAATAACCCAACATCCAACACATCTACAGTCACATATACACCAAGGCCGCATGGCCAGCAGAACGTTGATGTCATCCAAAATCACAGAAAACCCACGGCAGGAATATGTCCACCGTTCAAACAGCTGTCATCTGAACTAGCAGTAAACCGACAGCTGCTCCAATAGAGAAAACAAGAGAACCGCCAGCGGATCTTGAACTACACGGGGTGATTATAGTGCCCAAAGCTGCCACAACTAGACCACACGTAAAATAGCTTCCGGCCTACTAGAAACTATCGTGCGTTCATTTCCTCTGGCATAAACCCTTAGAATTCAAGATCCGCTACTGAAAACGACTGATTCGTCCTTCTACTATTAATTGGCAGGATATATTTCGGACATTCCGAAAGACACATATGACCGAAATTGTCGTTTGCCTTGACTTGCCGCTTGCAAGGCTCCATATAAGACATTATTTAATTATAATGATGATGATAATAATCTAATTAACTATTCAAAATAGTTTAGTCAACTATGTTTACACTATTCGCTATGTTGTCTTTAAGAAGACTGTTTACTGTTTCTCGAATCCTTTTTGGGGTTTTAAATAATAGTATAATGTTTGCTTCTGTCCATTCTAAAAGAACCACTCCCTCGTTTAAGTTTAATGACAAGTTGAAAATTGTTGCAAGCGGTATACTAATTTGTTCTATCATTTCCAAAAGTAGTTTGGGTGAATTCCCTCCATCCCAGGTGATTTATTATCCTTCATTGCCCTGATTTTCTTAGCTACCATTTCTGGGGTTACAATTAACTGTCCTAAATAGTCTGATTCCGTCCCCTTGAACTTAGCCTGTGGTACTGGCAGTGAACTAGTATCTCCCCTGGTAAACACCGAACAAATGTACGCTTTCAGGTCTTCTATCATTAAAGATCCCTCTGACATGATATTTCTAGCTTTATTTTCTACAGGACCGACCTTATCCTTAACTTTCTGTTTGCTTCGAACATATGCATAAAACGGCATTCTGTGATGTTTACATGCAAGCTAATTTTTATTAATAACTTCTTTTTAAAATTATAATTTCATTTGTAGCTTGGTTAAATGCTTCTCTATCAATGCTGTAGTCTTCATCATCCCCAGTGCGTGTATATGACTTCCACATCATTTGTTTGTATTTAATTGTTCTAATGGCTTCTTTCAATAAGTGTTTCTTTTTGGACTGCTTCCGTTGTTTTTTCAATGGAACAAACTTATTGACGATGCCCTCAAATTCACTCCTTAAGATATTGCAGCATTCTGTTGCTGTGCTATTCTTAAGTGTGTTATTCCAGTCTATCTTTGTTAAATATTTCCTCATGTCCTTATATCTTCCTTTGTGGAAGTTTCTCATGAACTGCTTTTTATTATTCCTTTCTGATTTTTCTTTGATGGTAAAATATATCTGGTTGTGATCATTACACCCAAGTGGCTCTCATATCTTGACATTGTCAACTAATTCATTCTGTGAGGACAAAACTATGTCTAACACATTCTCATCCCTGGTTGGCTGTAGCACATGTGGAGAAAGGAAACTATCTTGTACTAAAGCTAAAAATGCGTGTTCCTCACTCCCTGTACTCTGTAGAGATTTCCATTGTATATGTCCATGGTTAAAATCCCCCTTAATAATACAATCCCCTTTGTTCACTTCTATGGTTAGGTTACGTTTGGACTGCGATAAACTAACCCAACCGTTAACGTCGAGTTTCCTGTAACTATGTTACACCAAACAGCTTCTTCGCAGTCTGCTTCTGTTTCTAATTTTATTTCAACAGCCTGGAAAGATTATGTAATATATAAAATAACACCACCTCCGTTTCTTCCTATTCTCTCTTTCCTATCATTACAACGCCTGTCAGTCCCAATTCGGCATTTGATATATTGGTGTTGGCCCATGATTCAGTTATACCTATCATGCGAGGGTTTATTATGCTACTTGCATTTAAACAAACGCATTTATATCCTGCTTCAGAACAGTTTTCCACTTATAATTTATTTTTATTTTTATCTATGCCTCCAATTTCATTCGTCTTTGTGAATCCCTCTGCGCATCTAGTTTAAATAAATGCAGCCTGTCACACTATCAAGAGGTCTCAGCAGGTTCTCTGACAAAACTGCTGCATCCATTCCGTTTAATGGAGACCATCTCTCATGTACACATCTTCCCTCCCAATAAAATATCCACACAGATCTATGAATCCCCCTCTTCTTCACATATCTGCTCAACTACTCCATTGATTGTCATCCTCTTGCAGTTTCTATACGTTTGCCCCCTTCCTCAAATTACTGGCAACGTTCCCGAGAGAACAATCTGTTCAACCCTTGTCTGCTTTAATTTCCTGACTAAATATCTGTATTTCTGGACTATTCCGGTTGTTGGCCTCTGCATTATTTTTTCCTACATGTACTAGAATGGTCCCTCCCTTCCCATCAATTTCTCTACCCTTTCTGTTATATGCTTTCTTTCTCATTAGAGTCACCCATGAATAGTTTCGCTTTTCTCCTCACCCCTTCTATCACTGCCTCAGACTAGCTCCATCGTTAATTTCCATCCGTCTCGTTGCTGTCATCTCCCCCGTTACCTGCACTCCGACCTTAATTCGTGTTTTCTTTCCCCTTGTTGTCACTTTCCCTCCTGTCACCTTCTTCTTTGTTCCTTTTCCTTCTGTTTTCTTCCTTCTGGTCAATGCTGTCTACTCCTTCAACAGTCTCCTTGGCTTCTATCTCCTTACCACCAGTCTCCTTGTCTCTGTTCTCACTGATCTCTCTAGTCTCACCATCTGGGTGGACGTTGTCCTTGTCACCCTTTCCTGTCATCACCACCAGTCTCCTTGTCTCTGTTCTCACTGATCTCTCTAGTCTCACCATCTGGGTGTCCTTGTCCAAGTCACCCTTTCTCTCCTTACCACCAGCCTCCTTGTCTCTGTTCTCACTGATCTCTCTAGTCTCACCATTTGGGTGTCCTTGTCCAAGTCACCCTTTCCTGTCATCACCACCAGCCTCCTTGTCTCTGTTCTCACTGATTTCTCTAGTCTCACCATCTGGGTGGACCTTGTCCAAGTCACCCTTTCTCTCCTTACCACCAACCTCCTTGTCTATGTTCTCACTGATCTCTCCAGTCTCACCATCTGGGTGTCCTTGTCCAAGTCACCCTTTCTCTCCTTACCACCAGCCTCCTTGTCTCTGTTCTCACTGATCTCTCTAATCTCACCATCTAGGTGTCCTTGTCCAAGTCGCCCTTTCCTGTCATCATCACAATCAACTTCTTCAGCTCGTCTTCTTCCGCCAGTAAACACTCGAACATCTGACAACATCGACACTCAACGTTAAAACCACCATCTGTAACTCTTCACACCCCGACTTTGCAAAATCTACCCCCAACTATCGTATTTTGAAAATGTCTGGTGTCGACTAGCCTTTATTTGCCATTTAAGCGGCGCCATGGCTTTGTGTAGATTTACAGTTTATTCAAGGTAGAAATTAAGATATTAAAACTAAGATTGTCTATAGAAGGATTGTATCCTGTGTACTAGAGCACATTTTATGTTACAGCAGATTGTAATTACGCAACTGACTACGCTAGACTACCTCATGTATTTAGGTTATACTGCACCCAGGCGAATACGTGCCACACTAGCTACATAAACAAACTCGCGTTCGCCAGACTATCGCCCACTGAAGATTCGGCCAAGGCCTAGGCCTAACTTTACATGTGTGTATGTTGAACCAGTTCGCACTGGTTCATGAGTCAACTATTTATGTACGTATAATCTTCGCGCGTTAAATGCAGCGTGGCTGAATGCTTCCTGGAAAAGTCGAGATGGTGTTCGATTGAATCAGTTTGCCAGGGAGGAAAGTGTAAATCGCTTTGTCTGAGGACTGGATATTGCGCTATATAAGAACTTACGTTTACTTGTTACTGTTTTCAAACTGAAACTGAGTTATTACGATATTTGGCAGATATTTCTTTGTGTGTAGTCTATGTACTCCTCTCTCTTATTCTTATATACTCAATAATGTGAGCACTGCTCTGAGTTAGACAGAACTTTCTGCATCAATGTCAACAATGATCCGAACCTAAACTTGCTTAATTTTAACAACAATGCTACCTAATCAAAGTATCTAACAGGTACTGGCTTACTCAGATATTATCTTATGTTAGTAGTTTTATGTTTTAATTTATCTTCTGTATACTCTGCCACATAATCAGATTTGTTAAATCTTGTTTAAAAACGTATCGAACCATAAGTTACCCTGTTATCACTCACTAGACTAAAGTGTTCTAAAATACTTTATCTTAATAACTTTAAGCACAACTGTTACTCAATATATGCCTACTGCTACTTTATGAATAATATTAAAGCAAGAATAATACTTATTGATCAATAATTCCACTCGCTTTTCAACTTTTGTGCACCACCAATTCTAAACGATCTAGACCCGCCAAAGTTCCGTTCCAAAATCAATCACAGGCCTCTCATACTCTCCGAAATGTGGCCTCATGTTCGCCTAGACTCGTTCGCTAGACGTAGCTGAATATGATTGTTCACCGTTGGCTGTTTTGATGCTCTGCGATTACGCAATACCGCTGCGCGTGGCTATAAAGCCTGTCTGGATTTTTCGACAGGCCAGCATATTCTGCAGACGCTCCTTTACGATGACCGCTTCTTCTTCTTCACATTCCGCACGGTAATGAACATTTATGTTAGGGCTGCTCATTCGTATGGATAGATTGCCTTTTATCTGCGCGACGCGCGACCGTTCGAGCGACCAACGCGCCCGTTTGGAAAAACACGCCGAGAAATGTCAACGGCCAGCCCCGTTCGACTACTAGGCCTGCGGTTGAGGCTTCCTTCAACGGGACGCTCTGAAAAGCCGCCTTATCACATGTCTACCGACGCCGAAACGATGCAGTTACGATTGCGACAAGAGCGATCACTCTCACATCAGTCATTTGTAACATATTCTCCTATGTTTAAGTATGTTGACTATTGCACCATACTTGACATATACAATCAAAGTATGATTTATGTTATAAAGGATTCTGCTAACATTATTGAGCAATGGTCGAGTAATAATGACATGCGCATTAATAGGAGTAAGACAAAAGAAATGGTTACATGTTTCGGTAAACATAGACCATTTGTAAAACCTCTGCATTTATTGATCTAAAAAGTTATCGGTGTAACTATATCATCGGATTTAAGTTGGAATACATATGTAGATGAAGTAGTTTCAAAGGCAAGAAAGAGAGCGTATATGATTTATCAGTTGAAACGTGCTGGAATCACCCGAAATGATTTGGTGAGGATATATGTATTATGTGATTAGACCAGTAGTTGAATATGCCAGTCCCGTATGGCACACGAACTTACCTCAATATATATCGGACAACATCGAGATAATTAAAAAAAGGTGTCTCAAAATTATAATTCCTGGATGTGTACGAGGATATTCTGCAGATGGTAAATTTACCAACGCTGCACGATAGACGCAATGAATTGTGTAAAGCGTATTTCACTAGAATGAAGCGCAACGACCACAAAGTGAATAAGCTACTACCAAGTACTCGAAATGTGCCATATACACTAAGATCATTCAGCGAGTTACCCGTCCCAATGACGAACAGTAATTGCTACAAAAACTTATTAATTCCATGCCAGAACACTTAATGATTTTTGTGTATATCTAAACAGTCAATTTTAGTATTTAACTGGTTTAATTTTAGTGTATTTAAAGTATTTTATTTTTAAAAGAAAGATAACAATACAATTATAATGTACACGTTTTAATATAAAGCGCCTCATGCTGAGTGAGTTGTGTTCACGGGGCGATTTTGTGTAATTTACTTAACAATAACTTTAGTGTAGTTGCGTAAATTTTATTGAGTTCAACAACTTTTATGAGTATTGTAACATAATGTTGTGTCGCCAGTAGTAAGAAGGTTGTCGGCAACACCAGTCATGACCCCAGGTCAAAGGTTTTTCGCTTTTTATAAGTAGAATTCCTACGTTTTTTAGCAGTAATGTTTGACTCGAATGTGTCAACAAAAAAAGTGATTGATGGGTTTCCTTAGAAAGAGTGTGTCGACATCTAGTGACTAATGAGGTACTAATTACGTAAATAATTAGTGTAATTAAGTACTAATTAGTAACAAACGAGTAACGCATTCACTAGAGGGCAGCACTAGCAATAAGCTAAAAATAGTAATTAGTCATTTAGTGACTAATTAGGGTAATTAAGTACTAATTAGTAATAAGTGAGTAGTGCAATTATTGGAGGAGAACGTTAGCAATAACTAAAAATAGTAATTCTCAACTAATTAGTATTAATTAGGTATACGGGAATGTGGGGAAGGTTCTAGAAGCTTCTGGAAGTTTCTAGAAGCTTCTAGGCTGTAACGTTGTGCAGTGGCGTGCCTGGTGGATCAGCGAGGTTAATCGGACGCAATAGTTGGCGCGTCGTTGTGCCTGGCGGACTGGAGATCAGCGAGGTTAATCGGGTGGCCTAGTTTTCACGACTCACTGCCGAATGGGGTATCGTATGTCGACGTGCGCTGTCAGAGTTTATGCAGTAAGTGTATGAGCGTTGAGCGGTGTTTGTAGGAAGGCCGGAGAAATGTTTATTTCGGCTGTCAGCTGGCCGTGCGCCAGTATGCGCGGCGTTATAGGCAGGCGTTCGGTAACAGCTGATGTTTGGTAACAGCTGATACGCGTGCATTTGCGCTGGAGACCGTTATAGCAGCTGGGGGCCGGAGCTGTCAGAATAAGCTGGCTGTGTGCAGCGACGAATGTGCGTTAGTTGGAATATAGATACGCGTGCATTAGGTTTGTGGCGTTGGAGACCGCTGGGGACCAGGGTATTGGCTGTCAGAATAAGCTGGCTGTGTGCAGCGACGAATGTGCGTTAGTTGGAATATAGGCAGCAGTGCATTAGTTGGAATGGTGTTATGCGTGCATGAGTTGGAATGCTGGTGGCGCGTATTATGCGAAAAGAAACACAGAAACAACAAACGGTGAGATATAAATTTTATTGTTATGAAGATGGGGGCGGTGGAAATCGTTGATGGGGGTGATGATCGGGTGGTGGTGGTCCGAATCCGTGGCGACCGGGTGGTGGTGGAGCAAAGCTTTAATGCACGGAAAGGTGGGCTGGTATGGGTGGAGCGAATGATGGGGCGAGTACACGAGGCGTTGGGAATATTGATGCAAATGAGAATGGTTGGGTGAAAGTGTCTTCTTCTGGTTCGGGGGTGACTGGTTGGGGGTTGTCTGCAGGTTCGGGGTTGAAATCGAGAAATAATAATAGTTCATCGTCGTTGTCGGTGTCGCTGTCGCTGATTTGTGGTTCGGTGTGTTGTCTTGGCTCGACGGCTAAGGTTGGGCGGCGTGAAGGTGGTGTTCATTCGAAGATGATTTGTCGATGTGCAGGCTCCACGAAGTGTACGACAACGCCCCGGCCTATGGCGTACGTCCGATGAACTAGTTCTGGTGCGATGCCGTATAGGTGCGTTCTGTGGGGAGAAGGAAAGTGTTATTAATTATCGGTAGTGTGACGTCGGCGACGACCAAGGTACAATGTACCCCCAGGCCTATCTGCGCGCGGGGTTCGGTCAACTAAAATCATATCGGTAGGGCGTAAGCGTATTCTCGTCGGCTGTATAAACCCATTCCGGCGAGAGGGGCGCGCAAGGGTTAGCGCCCGCCCTATCTGGAGAACTAGTTCTGGTGCGATGACGTATAGGTGCGTTCTGTGGGGAGAAGGAAAGTGTTATTAAGTGTCGGTAGTGTGACGACGGCGCCGACCAAGGTACAATGTACCCCCAGGCCTATCGGCGCGCGGGGTTCGGTCAACTAAAATCATATCGGTAGGGCGTAAATGTATTCTCGACGGCTGAATAAATCCATTTCGGTGAGAGGGGCGCGCAAGGGTTTGCCCCCGCCCTGTATGGAGTGTATCAAACCCGGCGATGTTGCGTCTGCAAGTATGAAAAGTATTAAAGTAATGGTGCGTCTGTTTTAGTGGGGGCTAAAAAAAGCTGTAACGGGGCGTTTGTAAATAGCCTTTTAGTGGGGCGCACGTTAGCCTGGAAAAGCAGCTATAGTGTTCATCAAAGTCCGTAATAGGGCGTCTGTAAATAAAGGTATATTTTTAAAAAGAAAGCGGTCTGTAAATTGGAAGCGTTATTTAGTTAGTCTGAAAAAGCAGCTATTGTGTTCATCAAAGTCCGTAATAGGGCGTCTATAAATAAAGGTATATTTTGAAAAAGAAAGCGGTCTGTAAATTGGAAGCGTTATTTAGTTAGTATCGTTGAACGTACCTTTCTCCGGGGCGTAGGGGGCGGGGTCGGGGAGGCGCACTATCCCCGGCGGCTTGGGGAGGCGGCGTCGGCGGCGCACTATTTTCGGCGGCTTGGGGAGGCGGCGCACTGTAAACAAAAACAAAACAAAATTAGTTAGTTAGTGAACGTTGTAAAAGAAAGCAGTAATGTGAGGAAAGCCAGTGTTAGTTGAGTTAGGAAAACGTACCTGTTTTGTGTTTGTCGGGGGGTCGATTCATTGGCCGCATAATTGTGCACTTGATCGGTCGGCTCCATCGTGAGAAATGAATTGCGCAGTTGTTGCGCAGTTGTTTTGCGCGCGGTAACGTGTAGCGGCCTAGACACGTACGCCGTAGCCTTACATAAGGGGCTGACGTCACTGTTTATGTAACGCGCTTATGTAACTGTTTGTAAGTGCCTAAAACGGCAGTTAAAGGTGAAATGCGCGAAAACTAAGCGGTCTATAATATTCAGTGGGGACTGGAGAATCGTATGGTAAGCTTATATTAGAAGATAAAAGCGGCGTTCTGTTTGTGCACTAGGCTGACCGAGAGGTTTTTTTCAGTTTTAGTAACCTTGTAAGAGTCAGCTGTTTTGCGGCGCGCGTGCGCGCGCTCACGGGGGCCGCGTGCGGGCCGCGTGCAAAGCGCTTATATAGTGGGCCGGGCGGAGAACGTCTATGTATCGTCGGTATGGTGTTGTTACCGTTGCAGTAACTTTGTGTGTTGTTGCCGTTGCAGAGCGTTGTTGATCATGTCGCCACCTGCTCACGGAGAGGCTCCAAAGAAGAGCAGCAAGTTGAAGGCGGCTCCAACTGTCGCGGTGGCGTCTGGCGGCAAAACGAAACCTGCTTCGGAGGCCACCGCAAAGGAGCTTCCGACTGCCGACGTAGCGCCTATTAAGCCGGAGTCGTCTTTCGAGGCCGTGGTGAGTGCGGACCGTTGAAAGAGTTCGTGCTAGCCTGCGATGGCACGTATAAGATTATCACGCCCGTAACAATCGTTGGCGTGGCTTGGAAATGTAAATGCACGTACATCGGCTGTGCCGTTTGGAAAGCGCAAAGTGCGAGGCCTTGAAAGCTGTAGTCGGGTGTGCACTGTACACGGTGTGCAGGCAAAGGCGAAGACGTATTTTTCGGCGCGCGTCCTGGTGGAAGACGAAAATGACGCCGACGCTGAGGCCGCCATTTGGATCACGCTGTTCGACGAAGCGATTTCGTCGATCGGCGATTACGATGCCGAGCATGTGTCTGGCCTGTTGCCAGACCAGTTGCGCAGTAGCTTTGTGGCGAGCCTGGTTGGCACAGTCTTGGAGCTGACCGTGCACAAGGTCGTGTGGGGTGGTATACTGGACACGTATACTGTCCGTGATGTGCGGGTCGTGTCGAAGAAGGCGAGCGAACCCGACGTATACGCTGTTCACGCTTGAATAACTAACGTTTGGTTATTGTTCTGTAGGACGTTGTAATTGCTGCTTTGGTTATTGTTCTGTAGGACGTTGTAATTGCTGCTGCTTTGCGTGGAATTCTCGATGCTGCTGACGAGTGCGCGCCCCCTGCCGAGAAGCGCGCTAAGAAGGAAACGACCCGCCTCCTCGACCATGCTTCGCTGACGCCAACACTCCACCGCCGCCCTAGCTGACGAGAGAAGAAGCGATGCCGTACTGGCCGTGCGCCCCTGAGGCGGAAGACACGCAGCCCATTCCACCGCACGCGCCGGAGTGAATTGAACATGGCATAAAGCCGATGAACATTAGCAGGGGCGAATTAATCGCGCGGCCTATAGTCCGCTGTTGTGGCCGTAAAGCTTTATTATTTACTCTGCTGTGGCATAAAGCCCGCCGAATGCTTAATATGTATTTTTGGCGATGAACATTTAGTAATTGAACATTATATTTGCATTTCGCTATGGCATAAAGCCTTATTATTATTATTATTATTAGGTGCACCGATGAACATTAGCAGGGCCGAATTAATCGAGCGGCCTATAGTCCGCTGTTGTGGCCGTAAAGCCTTATTATTTACTCTGCTGTGGCATAAAGCCTCTTTACTGTTTACCGTGGCATAAAGCCTTACTGTGGTGATGTATTACGATGCTGCTTAATAAAACGTATCAAACAAAACAATTCCCGCCTCCTGTTGTTGACACTCGACGCCATCGCAATTCAAAAAAAAAAACGTTGCTGCCATTCAATAATCTCTAGCGCCTAATGCTGTTACCGAACGCCTGTCCAACTGGCGCACAAAACACACCGCGTATCCTGGCGCACGGCCAGCTGACAGCCGAAATTTCTCCTACAAAACGTAAACAAAAACTTTGCCTCCTCCTCGGTCCATCGGCAGGCAGCGCTGCCACCTGTCGGCCACCACAAAAACGTTGCTGCCCTGTCGGCCACGAAAACAAAAACTTTGCTGCTGCTGCCTCGGTGGTCCACGGACGACGGGCCAGCAGTGCCACCACCTGACGGTCAGGGGAAAACCGCTGCGAGAAAACCGTCGCCGCCGTTCAGAAAAAGCTCCCCCAAGCGGTCGTTAGGCGCGACGGCTGCCTTATAAGTGGTGTCGCCGCGCTTCGTTGTAGTTAATAGCGTTCCGAGTGCGCGCCTAGAACGTACGTTACGACGATGCACGCGTGTCCGAAATGCGATCGATCGTTCGGCCGTCTTTTTAGTTTGACGCGGCATCTAAAAACATGCAACGGCAATGATCACGTGTGCCCGAAATGTGATCGATCGTTCCATCATCGCAGTAGTATGTTGCGGCATCTGAAAACTTGCGGCGTCGCCAATGAGGTGTGTCCGAAATGCAATCGATCGTTCGACAGGCACGCTGATAGGTTGCACCATTTATGTCGCGATGACGACGTCAACGATTACGACCTACAGCGCGTCGTGCGCGAACACTGGGCGAGCATCCGTACGTCTGTGGCGCGCGGACCCGTCCAATCTAGGTATAATTTCCATTTGTCCGGCCACTGGGACACGGCCGCGCACGCAGCCCAACTACGACTGATGTTCGAGGCGCAGACTCGGGCCTTTAAAATAAACTTATCGTACGGGTTTATCCTTCGGCACAGGGAGACGGGCCGACTCCGTTACTACAATTCTTCGTGTAACTGTTGCGGACGCTATCTCGAGTCGCCCGTCCTCGTTTCCGACGCCGCGTCGTTCGAACGTTTCCTCGACGCCACCCGGCAGCCCGACGTTCTGCAATATGTGATCGCGCAGCGACCCGACTCGGGGTGGATCGCCGAGTTGGTAACGAACGTTACGTACTTCCTCAACGGCATCATCAGCCATCCTATCGGGTGCGCGCGCCAGCAGCGCCTCCCCGACTATCTGCGCCACAACGCGGGGCACGTCAGTCTAGTGAACGATCGCCACAGCCGACCGTACGCCAACAAACTGTGCCTCTTCCGCTGTCTGGCGCTGCATCGGGGCGCCGACTTCCGCGCTGACGATTTGAAGACCGCGGTCTTAAGGCTCTACGCCGAATACGGCGCCGGCGGCGGCGGCCAGCCCTACTACGCGTTCGCCGTCGTCCCGCTGAACGAACTCGACCGGGTGGAGGCTGCCTTCGAAATGAATGTGACCTTGTATCGGCTGACGGCGGAGGGCGCCGCAGCCGAAGTGGTCCGCCGCTCCCTCCATCGCACCCGACCGCCATCAGCGTCAATCTGTTCGAGACGCACTATTCCTTCTTAGCCGACGTGTCGCTGTTCTGTCGTTCGTATAGATGCTGCAAGTGTGGCGATGCGCTGTGGCGCATCGCCCATCTCCTGCGGCGTCACGAGGCGACCTGCGAGGGGGCGTTCGCCACGTCTTTCCCGGCGGCGTCTACCATCCGACGCCGTCCGTGTTTCAGCAGCTAGAGGACGAGGGCGTCTACGTGGACGAACGCCTGCGCTACTACCCATACAGGGCGACGTACGATTTTGAGTGCTACTTCGACGATCACGGCCTGCCGGCGGACAGCGCCAAATGCCGGTGGATCGCGCGACACGAGCTACTCAGCGTGAGCGTCGCCTCGCACGTCCCCGGGCACGAGACGGCGCGTTGCTTCGTCACGTCCGGCGATTCGGGCGAACTCGCGAAGCGCCTGATCGACGCCCTGGAGGCCATGAGCGAGGCGGCTCTGCATGAGCGAGGCGGCTCTGCGCGGCTCTGCTGCCGTCGTTCGACGCGACCTTCGAGGCGATCGACGCGCTCGACGCCGAATGGCGGCGCACGCGACGGCGCCGGAGGCGGCGCGCGATAAGAGCCCGTACACGGTACTCGGCGACCGCCTGTGGAAGCACCTGCGCCGCCTCCTCGTCCTCGGCTTCAATTCGGGGAAGTACGACTTGAATGTCGTTAAGAAATATCTGACGCCCCTGTTTATGACCGGCGAGGCGCAGAGCATCTCGTCGGCGTTCACGATCAAGCGTCAGAACAACTTCATGTGCCTGACGACGGCGACGCTCAAGTTCCTGGACATCATCAACTACCTGACCCCCGGCGTCAGCTACGCTAGGTTTCTGAAGGCCTACGGCTGCGAGGCGACGAAGGGGCACTTCCCCTACGAGTACCAGTTCCAAGGGTGCTTCTTCCACGGCTGCCCGTGCACGGGGAGGGAGACGAACGCGGTGAACGGCAAGCCGATGAGCCAACTGTACGCCGAGACGGCCGCCGTCACGGCCTACCTTCGCCGCTTCGTCGCCGTCGTCGAGATGTGGGAGTGCCAGTGGCGCGCGACGAGACCGCCGCCGCCGCCGCCGCCGCCGCGGAGCTGGACCGGCGCCGGCGGCGCCGTGACGCGGCCCACGATCCTTGAAGGCCGTGCTTGACGGCACGCTGTTCGGCCTCGTCGAGTGCGACATCGCCGTTCCGGAGGCGCTCCGACGCCTTCGCCGAGATGCAGCCGATCTTCAAGAACGCCTACATCGTGCGCGACGATCTCAGCCCGTTCATGCGTCGCTACGCCGAAACGCACGAGCTCCTCGCCCGGCCTCAGCGCACGCTCTTGGGGAGCTTCTTCGGCGCCAAGATTCTGCTCGCGACGCCGCTACTTCGGTGGTATCTGCGGCACGGCCTCGTCGTCGAGCGCGTCTACCAGATCGTCGAGTACGAGCCGGTCGCGTGCTTTCGCCCCTTCGGCGACACGGTCTCCACCGCGCGACGCGCGGGCGACGCCGACCCCGACAAGTCCATCATCGCCGACACGTTTAAACTGCTCGGCAACAGTTCCTACGGGAAAACGATCACGTGCGTCTACCTGCACCGCGACATCAAGTTCTGCACGTCCGCCGGCGCTGCGACGCTGATCAACGATCGTCGCTTCCGTCAGCTCGACGTCGTCGTCCCCGACGGTCTCTACTAGGTGGCGCTGAACAAGCGAACCGTCCGGTAGGCGCTGACCGTCCAGATCGGCTACTTCGTCTATCAGTACGCCAAACTGCGCATGCTGGAGTTTTATTACGATTTCATCGCCGCCTACATTTCGCGCCCCCTGTTCCAGTACTGCGCGATGGACACGGACTCGGCGTATTTGAGCCTCGCGGGGCGCGACCTCGACGAGCTCGTGGCGACGGCCAAGCGGGAACACTACTTTCGACACCGCGGCGAGTGGTTCCCGTCGGAACACTGCGACGCGCACGCGGAGGCGTACGTGCGGTGCCGGCTCGCCGGCCGAGCGTGGGACGCGCCCGACGAATGTTGCGCGCGACGGCGCCAGTACGACAAGCGAACGCCGGGCCTCTTCAAAGAGGAATGGTCCGGCCGCAGAATCGTCGGGCTCTGCAGCAAGACGTACTACTGTTTCGGCGGCGACTGCGGCGGCACCGACAAGTACAGTACGAAGGGCCTGAGCAAGCGACAGAACGACGTCGACAAGGACGCCTTCCTCGGCGTGCTGCGCAGCCAACGGAGCGCCGGCGGCTGGAACCGCGGCTTCCAAGTGAAAGAGTCGTCCGTGCTGACGTACATTCAGGAGCGCGCGGCGTTGAGCTACTTCTACGCCAAACGTCGCTTGCTCGACGACGGCGTCACCACGGCGCCGATACTCGTATAACGAGGGACCTCCCTCCCTACCCCTAGGGGTAGCTCGACGACGGCGTCACCACGGCGCCGATACTCGTATAACGAGGGACCTCCCTCCCTACCCCTAGGGGTAGGGACCTACCTAGGGACCCTAGGGGTAGGGACCTACCTAAGGACCCCTAGGGGTAGGGACCTATGTATGTATGTGTGTGTACGAATAAAAATGTGAACACTCGGTACAGTTTTCATCGTTTTATTTACTACAACAACCTCACTACTTCGGTAATAGCAAGCGATAATAGGCGGCCGAACGGGCACCGGAAGCCGCTTAGCGGTTTCGCAATGAGAGCAGATAGGCGACGCACTACAATACAACCTCACTACTTCGGTCTTGCCTGCCTAGCGCGGCGAGGAGCCCCCGACCGGCGGGTCCGACAAAGTCGGTTCGGATACTCGGTCGTCTAATAATAATAATAATAGCAAGCGATAATAGGCAGCGTTCAATGCGGCTTTAGCCAGTCGAATACGAGACAGTCGTTGGCCACCCTATCGGGCCCGAACAGGCACTGGAATCCGCTTAGCGGCATTCCGCGGCATCGTAAGAGCAGATAGGTGACGCAGTATTGTCCGCACACGTTAGATACACCGCTCTGCAGTCTCTTGTCGTTGTACGTCCACGAATCGCAGTTGCGGCTCAGGAAGTCGCGGAAGTCGGCGTGCCGCGGCGGACGGCCGTACGAATCGAAGTACTTGCCTCGCCGGTCGGCGTCCACGTAGACGGCCACCCAGTGCTCCCCCGGTTCGTCGCCGTCGTCGGTGTTGCACACGAACGCCCTCGGGTAGGCGGTGAGCCGCTGCCCCGGCAGCTCGTCTTTGGGCACGACGCCCACGACGATGTTTTTAGTGTACGCGTCGATCGCCAGGCGACGTATCAGCTGAAACGTGTCCATCTCAGAAGTCGTACACGACGTTCCGGTTCTTGTCGACTTCGAGCACCGTCTCGAACTCCCCGTACACGACGACGTTCACCGTCCGGGCGAGCGCGAGCGCGAAGTGGATCTCGGCGCGCAGGTTCCCCTTATGCACGACGTTGAATTGTTCGCCGTCGCAGCAGTCGGGCGACAGGTCGAAGCCGAATATCGTGTAGCCGTTGCCGAAGTCGCCGCGCGTCACGTCGAACCCCTCGTCCTCGTACGCCTTCCCCGTCGCGGCGAACAGGTTCATGTAGCTTCGGATGTAGCGCCGATGCGCGAAGTCCGGCTGCAGCGGCTTGCTCGTCACCTGGCGTCCGTCGACGAAGAGGGCGAAGAAGTTTATGTCGTTGTGCTTCGCGTTGAACGGGTTTTTATCGTAGGCCCCGTTGTAGGCGTCGTTGTCGTTCAGGCACGTGAGCACGCGTCTCGGGAGCGTGCCCAGATAGACGTTCTCGTGCGTGTGCGACATCGTGCCCTGCGGTATCGAGAACACCTTGCAGTCGACGCGGCGCATCGGATACTTGGCCGTCCCGCGCGTCAGCGCCTTGATGTGGCCGAGCTGGACGGCCGGTTTCAACTTGACCTTGCGCACCTGCAGGTAGGCCTCCAGCAGAACGATCTTGAACCCCGGATTGGCGACGTCGCCTATGAGCGCGAAGGCGTCCTTGCTTCGCACCAGTCGCATCTTTAAGTCGACGCCGTTCAACAGGCACCGGTTTTGCATGAGCACGTCGACGTGCAGGCGTCCTATCATGTCGAACTCGCGGCTGTCGTGTAAGAAATCGTGCCGATGCGAATACCCGCCGTTGTTGTTGTTGGTCGACTCCATGCGCCCGGCGGTGTCCTTGCACCACAGGTCGGCCTCGAGCTGCGACTTTTTGGCGTCGGTCCCGTAACTGAGCAGGGTCTCGATGTAGGCCCGATACGGGTACCTATTCGTCGACGGCTTCACGAGCGTGCCGTTCAGCGTCACGTCGACCTGACTGAACATCGAATGCATGAAATTGTTGACGGGCGCCACGACGCTGTCGTTCGCGAGATTGGTGCCGTCCCTCTTCACCACCTTGGCGCGCACGTACACTCTAACGGACGACAGGTCCAGATAGTCGTCTCCGGAGCCCGGAATGAGAAACTCGATAGGGCCGCCAGCGTCGAGGGCCGTCAGCGGCTGGTGATCGGTCCACTGACCGCTCTCGATGCTCGTCTGCGTCGTCGCAACGCTGAACAGGTCCAGTTCGGACTTTACGCCATCGCACGACTGCCGATGCACGAACGCCATCCTGCGGCGCTGGGAAATACGTCTGCGTCTTTCGGCGGCACCTCCTCTTACTGGCCGTCGCCGGCTTGCCGGTCGGCTTTATGTATCGTCGCTTTTTCGTAGGCGGCGCCGGCGGAGGCGGGAGGGCATTCAACAGCCCGACGGGAAGGTCGCCGAGGTAAAGTTTTGTTGAACGGGTTTTTATTGTAGGCCCTTTTGTTGTCGATCAGGCACACGTATCTCGGGAGCGTGCCCACAGAGACGTTCTCGTGCGTGTGCGACCTCGTGCGGCCGCTCTCGATGCTCGTCTGCATCGTAGGAACGCCGAACGCCCTCGCACGACTGCCGATGCACGAACGTGCCTCTTCTTACTGGCCGTCGCCGGCTTACCGGGCGGCTTTATGCGTCGTCGCTTTTTCGTCGGCGGCGGCGGGGGTCTATTCAACAGCCCGTCGAGAAGGTCGGCGCCCGCCTCCTTCGCGCGCCGCTTTACCGCCTGTTTCAGATTGCCGCCGGCGACGACGTCCTGCGCAACGCGCACGCCCGTCTTGAGCGCGCGCTTGCCCAGCGCCACGGCCCCTCTCTTGATGAGCGGCATGGCGCTTCGAAACAGGCTGCCGAAGAGATTACCCAGACCGTGCCCCCGCTGCGATCGGGCGCCGACTAGCACCGGCAGGCCGCCGCCGACCTGCCGCGTGTAGTAGTCCTCGTACACGTTTCGCGTCATCGTCAGAACAGTTTCGACTTGCAGCGGCTGACGTGAAGCGTCGTCACGACTTTTCCGTGCTCGAATTATATCGACCGACCGAGGTCGTCTCATATCTATATCGATCGAAGCGAATTGGCGACGCAGGAGCGGCGCGAATTGGACGCGGTCGAAGACGTTCGATACGACGCTCCCGTTCGAACCGTAGGCGGGCAAGGATCGGAGGAGGGGGGCGAATACGTCGCCGACGATGAGCGACTCCACGATGTCCGTGTACACGAACAAGGTGTCGCCGCCGCCGTTCAGGTCCACCGGGTGGGTCGCCTCGAACTCGAACAGGTACCCCGGGGGCAGGCCGCCGCCGTCCGCGGGCACCCCGTAACTCGCGATATAGTTCGACTCGAAGCCTAGTATCTGTTTCAGGCGCCCATTCTGCGGCATGTTAATTTCGACGCCCGGCGACAGACGCAACGTCATCCGATTAGAGACGGGGCTGTACTCTATGCGCGCCTTGACCGTGTCGGTGCTCAGTTTCTTCAGCGCCGCGTTGATTTTGTGCATCAGCTCGAAGGAGCTGTTGTAAAAACCGTACGGAATGTTGCCCTGCCGGGCAATTTTACCCCCGGACTCGGTGGTGTAAACGCCCACCTCCCCCGTCTCGCACGCCACGAAGAAGTAGGCGTCCGCCGGCCCCACATTGTACCAGCTAGGCGTGTACTGTAGCGACACCAGCCCGCATTCCCACTGCCCCGACAGGTTGACGCGCTGCGGTAGATTAGTCGTGTAGTGCGTCAACGTGTTTTCGGGGTGCGCCTTCATAGACGCGTTGCTCGGCAACGTCACGTAAAAGTCAGACGATGCCATCGCGCCTCATAGACGGACTCGGCAGTAGGTAGCCGAGGCAACTACTCAGCAGCGCCGTCCACAGGTTGGAGTCGCCCATGCCGCGCGTTAGATTGTATATACTGACGACGATCACCGTGTACAGGACGACGATCTGGCACAGGAAGACGATCTCGGCCTTAGGGCATTCGTTGCCGCAGAGACGCCACGGAACGCTCGTGACGGAGGAGGCGTCGACGGCATCGGGCGCACCCACAGAGACGCATGAGTCGTCTGCGGGCGCTCCGACAAATGCGCTTGAGTCGACGGCGGTATTCGGCGGTTGCATTGGCTGCTGCTGCTGCTGCTGTCGTCTCGACCGTACACATCGCGCGACTGCCGTCCGACGCTACGGCGTCCTTCCTTTATCGCGAAGGCACACCATAGAGCGAGTTCGCCGACGGGCGTGGGGACGTCGGTTGGTGGCGGCGCGAACTTGACTCGGCCCTCTTTTCATCTGCAGTCTACTAATACAGCACGGTCCCCTAATAAAAAACGAAAAGCCGTTTCACAGTCCCGCCTCGTGCAGTCGCCAGCACCCCGCGTGGCTCATCCAACGCGTCGTCATCCCTTATAAGTCACGCAGATAAATCATAGAGCGAGTTCGCCGACGTTGCGGTCGACGTCGATAGCATCGGTCACAGCGACAACTGTAGCGTCGGCGGTTGTAGAAAGAAAGTCTCCAGCGCTCTGCGTATTGCGTCCAACAACGCGTCACCATCATCCCTTATAGGCCACGAGCTCCTTGGCATCGATCCAGCTATTGAACGAGGCCGGATAGCCGAACCATTTGACGAGCGCCTCTTCGCCCTTACCGCGTCGTCGACGATGTCTCTGTAGAACGGCCTCCACCCGATATAGTTTGTCCTTCGCAACGATCACTTTTTGTAGCTCCGGCTCGTAGAAGGTGCCGTCCAGTATCGTGCCGGCGTCGTCCATCAGTCGGTAAACGGGAGGGTCGGTCGGGTGCAAATCTACGACGGTGAAGAGCTCTTCGCTCCAGTTAGCCATGTACCCCTTCTTGAAACGTCCCTTCGCCTTGCTGATGCGTACGCGGTCCCCCGCTCGCAGTTTCGGCTTGTTTTGTTTTTTTGACACCCTCCGCCGCCGTACAGCCGCTGCCACACGCTCTCCTGATTCGACGCGTCGACGCTAGCCGGCGTCCTACCGATGCTTCGATGGTAGGCATTGTTGTACGACCGCACGAAGTCCTGCAACGGCTCCACGTACCTCAGCGTCTGATGCTTCGTGAAGTACCTCCACATGCGTGTCTTCAGCGTACGATTGAATCGCTCCACGACGCTCGCTTTGTTCTCCTCGTTGTGCGTCACGAAATGGTGGACGCCGCGCGCCCTCAAAAGCGTCTGAAGGGGCCTGTTGAGAAACTCCGTCCCCTTGTCGGTCTGCAGGACGTGCGGCGGCGACGACGACGACAGCAGGCCCTCGAAGGCCGCGACGAGCGCCGGACCGGATTTGCTCTTCAACGGAACGCACCACGCCCGCTTCGAAAAGACGTCGATGACCGTCAATAGGAACGCTATGCCATCGTTGTGCTTTTTCAGTTTAGCCACGTCGACGAGATCGGCTTGCCACTGCTGGTTTAGACCGCCCACGATAACGCGACGTCGCTTAAAACGGCGCCTAACCGGCTTGTGAAGCGTATAGGCGTCCCACTCCGCCAGCCACCGCCCGACGATCGGCTTGGGCACCGCGGACGCCCGGTGCAACGCGTCGACGCCGCCGTAACTGCCCGCCCGTTTCGGGTCGAAGTAGGCGCGCTTCTGTCAGCCGTCGCGTTGTTGGCGCTTTCGTTGCGCACCACGAGTCCGCCGGGACACCACCGCCATGGATCGTGCGGCGCCGACGACGATACGGCGAACAAGAGGGCGGCGGCGATGACCGCCGCGATTACGACGGCGACGGCGACGACGACGACGTGTACTGATCTTCTTGCGGGCATCCTCTACGGGGGCGCTAAAAGCTGGACCACGGCATGCGCTCGACGGACCGAGTGCGCCCCTTTCGCTTCTGCGCGCGCTGTATATACGCCCGACGCTGGGGGTTGCCGACGAGCTCCATAGGCACGTTCAGCCGCTTTATATGGTCGCCGAACACTTCCCAGCCAACCGGCGCGGGGGACCTCTTCCTCTTTCGCATGAGATCGTTCACGAGATCTACCATATTGCTTCCTGTGATAGGCGTACCGTCGTACACGAGCTCCGCTCGATCGTTCCAGCGAATCAGCGGGTCGGCTTTCAATCGCGCCAACAGGAGGCGGGCCTTTTCTTTCAGAACTCTCGGTACGCTTTTCACGACCTCGCTCTCCATCTCGCCCGGTAATTGATCGGGCGGCGGCGGCGGCGGCGGCGGCGGCGGCGGCTGATCGGACGACGACTCGTTCTTCACTACGGACACGCGCATCGGCTGCTGCGCGCGAGACGCCTCCATGGTGTTGTAACGACTGAGCTGTTGATTGTACGCCGCCACCTTTTTGCCTTCGGATAAATCCGCACGCTCGAGAACGGCTTTCATGTCGCTGTCCAGGATACTCATCACACGCGACATGGTCGTGGTCGGTTGCAACAAGGGATCTACCAGCGCCATCTTCTTCGCGTGCTGCATCAACCGATAGCCTGCCTGAGGAGGGGCAGAAAGGTGCTCGCCAACGGCGCCAGCAGCGCCGTCAGAAACGCGCCCGAAACCTTCTGCAGGACGGCCCTCTTCCGTTTGATGGGCACTTTTTTGGACGGTAACTTGCGCAAATTGTTCCTGTACTTTATCAGCACTTTTCGGTTGTTAGGCATCAATTTCACGTTCCCTCGCAGAATGTTATACGCGCAGTCGGCCAGACTGCAGATGAGGTCGGCGTCCGCGTGGGCGATTACCGCCTTTCTCAGATTCGTATTCCGCTGGTAGCGTATTCTGCAGGGCTAGGATGTGCCTCTTCACGCGATCTGTCATCCTGCCTTTTTTATAGTCTCGTCGGCACATAGACGTACTGAATGGGGTCGTCGGGAAAAATGTCCGTACGCAGGCGCATGGTTTCCGGCGTTTCCTGTTTAAGGTCCACCAGTAGGTAACCGTAGGCGGCCGACGTGGCATCTTTGTACGCCTCCACCATGTAGTTGATTCTACCCGGGTACACCTGTTTCGCCAGGTGACCTACTTGTCCCGCGTCACGGGGACTCTTGAAGAGGACCATATACTGCGCGTTTAAGCTGATTGTGCGATTTTCTTTCCCTTTCGGAAAGAGATTCTGCAAAAGCTGTACGACGGACGCGTTGCAGTGGTGACTTTTTTTAGTAAACAAAGTCGTCACGCTACTATTGGTCTCCGACATAAGGTCATCGAGCACTAGAAGCGTCCTCGTTTTGGCGCTCAGAAGCGACGGATCCGGCAAACCGTCTACAAATTCTACGCCGGCCATAGAGTCGTAAGCGGTCTGCCACTGGCCGTAACACCACAGAATTTTCTCCGGTGGCGGCGAAATCATACACGAAGCAAACTTTAACAGGCGTACAACGAAAGTAGTCTTTCCGCACCTCGTAGGGCCGGACACTATACACGTAAAAGGGTGCTTCCACTTTCCGTCCATATCGACGACCGGCGCGCGGATAACGTTACGACCTCCTATACGCACGACGCACCTCCATCAACAATTCGACGAGACTGTTCTGACCTTCTTTATACCCGCAGGCGCAACCCCAAAAGGCCTCTTTCGACGGAATCCACGCCACCAATTCACCGTCACCGGTAGCCAATAGGGCGTCTCGCAACCTTTTCGACACGCCGAACTTACTCATCAACAGGCTCCTCATACACTCGACTCTAACGACCTCCCATTCGGCACGCGTTCTCGTTTTCACGATACGGGCACCTCGTCGCTTCGCTATATACCCCGACCACGCCGCTTTGATGTGCTGCGCACTGTCTTCGTCCGCGTGAAACATCGCTTTTCTATACTGGTAAGCGTGCTCGACGGATCTGAAATTCTGTCCGTACGCCGTAACTCTACACGGATAGTAATTCGACAGGTACATCATGAACTCCCCGAACGTAATACGCGTCGACGACATATCTACACGAGGACACACTACTCACTACGGCGGCGCCTCACGCGTATCCACTATATAACCGCGCGCCTTTTTCAGTCACTAGGTGGACATGCTTTCTTTTTCAGTCACTAGATGGCGGCACACATGCTTAACCATTATACAATCTTAAGCGCACGTGACTCCGCATTACATAAACAACACGTCATTACTATATCAGCACGTGACTCCGCATAACCATTACATAACCATTACTATTTTTAATTATTGCTAGTGCTGCCTCTAGTGAGTTAATTAGTACCTAATTAGTACCTTCTTTCTAAGGAAACCCATCAATCACTTTTTTTTGACACATTCGAGTGCTAAAAAACGTAGGAATTCTACTTATAAAAAGCGAAAAAGCCTTTGATCTGGGGTCATAACCGGTGTTGCCGACAACCTCCTTACTACTGTCGCCTTGTAACAGTATGATACTTGTGTGGATTTAGGGATTTTATGGTGAATGTGTGTACAATCAAACTGAAAAGTTGCAAATAATAATAAATTTAGTGTTATTCTTATTCTCTTTCGGCCTGAAACACAAAATACAGTCTCACCTCGGGGAGGCCTGTCGAGGGGACGAAGGAAGAAGTGACATCGGACCGCTGAAACGTCACCGGAGGAATTCACCCGTCCCTCGACCGAGCGCTATTATTAATACCGGGGCTAGCACCGACAACGAGGACGGTGCCTGCCAGCTGCCGCCACATCCGTCCAAGAAGCCAGGCACTTTCGAATGCCCGGCCTGCGGTAGAGGCTTCCGTCGTCGCGACGCACTGAAAAGACACCTTACCACATGTCGTCGGAAGCTGAAGACGAAGATAGGAGGAAGTTACGTCTGCGACAAATGCGGTCATACGTTCGGCCTGAAATACAACTACAGGCGCACGAGTGGGGGGGGCCTGTCGAGGCGTCAGGCCATTGGCACTGAAACTGCGGCGGCGTGAGACCACCGTGCATCGAACGAAATCCCATACCGCCACCGATGCTGCGCTACCGCCGCTTCTGCTGAATAGGCTATATCCGGCGCCGGTGAGTACATAGAGCTTGGGCTGCACTGATCAACGAAGGCGTGTCAGAAGGCTTCGATCAGATCGTCCGCGAGCACAGGTCGAGCATACAGACGTCGAGCGTTACCGGCCCTGTACAGAGGCGGTATAACTGGAAGCCGGGCTGTGTGGTGCGATGAAGGCATGACGACCTACAAGACTTTTAGTGTGGTATAACAACCGAGACGTGGTCTCGTTTCTGGAGGCCATCGACAAGCAGTTCGCATTCTACCGACACCGACGCATCGATATGTTCAATGACGGTATCAGTGTACCGTACTGACACTGCTCTACGCATTCAACGAACTGTCGATGGCGACATACGTCATGCTTTTCAACGAGGCAAACAAAGACCAGCACGAGCTCGTGACGACCAAGCTGGTCGGTGGCCCAGGGATTGTGTTTTCACGCCATCATGAGGCGGACGGCACAAAGCTAAGGCGGGACGAATACGTGCGTCGCCCAAATGTGCCGCTCCTTGGTTATCTACGATGCGAATGACTCTACCACTCGGCTTTGACAGAGGAGCTGCCGACCGGCTAGAACATACGCCGCCGCTAAGAGAGCGGCTTTCGACTGGAACGGGTGCACTGTTACGGTCGCATGGGCATGGAATGTTTGTTTTGGGAAACCTCCCGAACGGACGCGTTCATTCGACACAAAATCAACGGCCCAGAGAAATGAGTAGGCAAGCACCGTGTCGACGGGTGGAGTCGAGAAAAGAGAAAGGCGTACCAGTACCACATATGCTTCTTCCACGAGTTTCCGTGCACGGGGAAGGAAGGACGTGAAAAACGTCAATGGTAGGCCCATGACCGAGCTATTGGCCGAGACGAGCGCCACCACGACGTACCTTCATCGTGCCTATGTTGAGACCGCCATTCCCGACTATGCGGCCTCGTCGCGCGCAGTCGACTAATGCAGAGTCGACTTGCGCAGGCGAAGGTCATCGAAACCATGCTCAACGGCTCCCTATTCGGCCTGATCGAATGCGACATCATCATCGATTCGGCGAGATGCGACCCGTATTTAAGAACGCCTACATCACACACGGCAATCTCAACCCGATAATGCGTTGATACACCAATCAGCACGACTTGATAAGCCGTCCTCAACGCACGCTGTTGGGAAGTTTCTTTGGCAATAAAATCCTCCTCGTCCACCTCAGCGTTTGCTTCAAAGGTCGTTTTTAACGAGGCTCCTTAGATCAAGGGTCTGTTTTTCACATGTTTTCCCTAGAACAAGGGTATACGTTTTTATATTGGATGCCTCTACCCACATGTAAGGGTAGTGCCCCCCCCCTCGGGGGTATGAAACACCTCTTTTAACATCGCTGTAGATGTTTATCTCGCCTCCGCTTAGTCCGGGGTGTCTCAGCGACACTTCCGTTCAGCACGAGCGGTCAGGTATGTCTCGACGGCGTAACTCAGCGACATGTTGTGTTGGCAAGACACCCAGTCCAGAAGTAGCGAATCGGCGACCTTCTTGATCATCTCACCGTCACTGACACGATCAGACGATAGGCACGTATCGTAAACAATGATGATAAGTCTCACGGCGCTAGGGATCAAAAGCGTTTTCCCGAATTCCTCCATAACATCTTGGAAATGACGCATTACCATTCCGTACGGCCCCTGTATGCATCCTAATAGATGTTCGAGAGGGCAGCTCGAAGGCATGTTGCATGCAACGCATAGAGGGCGCGCTCTATCGATCACCGCCTCACCGATCGCCTCCCCAAAAAAAACACCTCCAAGAGGCGACGCTCTAACCGACCGAGTCCGGACGTTTGTTTGCTGCTACAATAAGGAACATCGTACCCGCTCGATGACGATGACTCGGTAACGACAATCAACGGCGGGAGAGACGACCATGTCGATTCGGACGACACGCTGACGAAATCATTAGGCGCTTCTTTTGCATAAGTAGGTAAGTATTCCACCGGACACGCGCTGATTTCCGGCCATATCGGGTCGTCTTTAATGATCGAGAGCGGTGTGACCAAGGGCGACGGCGTCGATTTGTTATGACAGGTTCCCCAAACGGGGTCGCCCCACAACGTATCATCGTACGAAAGAACGGCCTCTACCTTGACGCGTTTTTTTCGGCGACGGCTCTGTTTCGGCTTCACACAGGTTCATCATAATATCTCGGATGATGTTGTCCACGACTCGATTCGGATCGATGTCATCGATAAACATGATGATGATGAAAGAAAGACATTGGTCAACACAGGATGCGGAAGCGTCTGGTTGGGGGTCAGGGGCGTTCGGACTCAGTTCAGTGGTCAAGGCAGTTGCTGTGTAGGTCACAAGGTCACCCCAGGTTGGCTTCCTCAGAGAGACTTCGACACGTATGCCGACACGTTCGTGACATACAACGTTACGAAGTTTGTCTGCCTTCTATGACGCTAGATATTGAGGTTTGTACACGACTAGGTGACTGATAGGGTCAACTGAATCTGGCGCGGGATGTCCGATTTAGGTGTGCCTTCCGCCGTGACACACATCGAGAAGTAATGCGACGGTTTGGCCTCTGGCCCGCGAGACAAACGCACCAGCTGCCCCGTTCTGGATCTAAGCAGTTTCCGGCGACACTTCTCAAACCCGAGTTATGTTCACCGATTATGTCATGCTAACGCTCTTACTGTCAAAACATCGGACACCTCATAAACCCCGTATTCTTTTTCCATAAGAGTCTCCAAACTCACCAACACCGGCTCGTATTTAGACGTCACCTCCTCCATCGCCGCATTAGGTGTCTTAGCATCTTTCAGCTGCTGAAAAGTAACGCTTATCGGTGCACACAACAAGACGTGTTTGCAGACTGTGTCAGTCGGGGTCTATTTATACGTTCAGCCAAACAGAGATACGTGCAAACAGTCACACACTCCATTTAGCGAGCCTCGTTGAATTTAAAAAAAAACTAAAGGTCACGTTAAGTGCATTTCGTTTTTGGTGTTTGCATCGCTGTTAGTTTTAATTAAATTTTCATAAATACCTTTACCAGTTATTTCTTGACAAGTATCTTTTTGTGTACGTTATAATTGTTATATGTTTTATTCGTTTTATAAGTTTTATATTTTGACAATAAAAGTCTTATACACGTACCTACGTTACTACGTGCACGGAGTTACCGTCTGTGTCCTTCAGATAGCACTACGTGGCAGCAGGCACGACCTCCACTAGTGTCTTCTATAAAACACGCGTCACTGTTACAGCATGTACCTAACAACACTGATCGTTTTGTATCTAGCTCTAAAATGGATAGAGATTGTAAGACGCGCCCGCGAAAGGTACGTATTCCAGCTCGCTTTCGTTTACAAAGTACTCACTCTCTCACTCTCTGAACAGAGAGAGGGTTGTTAATCCTAGTTTGGTAACTATGATAACACCAGATACTTTGTGGTTGGGCGAGATACTTGGAGAAGAAGGGTTTACTTCCGAATTGGGCAGGGTTCGAAACCGGAGGACGGTGAGGAAAAGGAAAGCGAGAGCGACCTTGAGAATGCCAGCGACTACGATCTGGAGAGCGAGGACGACCCCGAGTGAATTTCATACAATTAGGGTCTGATTTACGTGTAATTTGATACGGATAAAGTCTAGTAAACAATCCCTTTTTTTCATTTATCCCGATGCCTGTTTTGATAGAGGCCTCGTGTTCCCCATTGCTGAGACGACTGGCCTGAGAGCCCTGGCCGCACCGCCCCGTCCCGCCCCATCCCTGGAAGGTCCACGAACGTCCACGGAGAAGGGATGCAAGACGATCCACCCTGCTGGGGCTTTGAGTGTGCGCACGCCTACGGTGATGAGTGATGGGAGTAATAAATGTTTAAAATGATGTACCTACCGTCGTTTTGTGCATTCTAACTTGCCACTGTTTCTCTGCACCAACAAATTTTAACGGGGAGTTTGTCAACAAACGTTTAGAAGCCCAGTGTGCAGCGTGTATAAAGCGAGGCTCGTCTCAAAAAAGCCGTGGGTTAAGTAAGCAGCTAATAAATCGGGTAGCTTTGCTACACATCTGAAAGCGCCTTGCCTTACACGTTCCGTTCCATAAACCAAGCGTTGATACTCCAGTAGGCACACAACTTATCCAGACGCCGGAGAATTCACCAGCATAAGGTAAGCCACCCGTCTAAGGGTAATAGCGGTCTGTGTAAACAGTCTTACACACGCTCTACTTACGCACGCTCTAATGCTAGCAAAGATCGCCTTTTACCAACAGCAACCCAATTTAAAACAGCGCACAGTATTGCTCGCAGCCGAATGGAAATAATAATAACCAGGCTGAGCCGCCCTACACAGGCTCGCTCCCCATTACCAAACGCAATACCATTATGATTCATACACAAAACAGTCGTCGGGGTGTGTTGACAAACATTGGTTGGCGGTGCGGTGTGTTAATAAACATTCGTCGCCGGCGCTGAGATAAGAACACGCAGTCCCCACCGCCCTTAGTGGGGCTTCAGGTGAGTTAGAAATTATACGTTAGAGGACTAGAAGATCATTAATTAATTAATTAATTAGGTATTTAGACTTTTGATATTTTTACCTTTTACCGATCTGGCAGAAATGGAAATTACCTGGAATGAGGCCAAAGAAATTGCGAAAGGCCGTAGTAGATGGAGAAAGCTCGTCGCCCGATGTCCCGAAAGGAACAGGAGGAACTATGTGTAAGTCTAAGTAAAAGGCTTTGATATATTGACCTTTTAATTACTTGTTTAATTAATTAGTTAATTAGTTAATTAATTACCCATTTTTATATGGCAAATCCCTTTGATCTTTGGAACATTTTGGATACCCATGAGCCACTATATACTGCTCACGTTGTGACATTTTCTGTTATAAGTTAAAACTTTGTTGTTTTTAATTATGTTTCATGTTTAAAAGACAGCTCAATAAGCGAAATTAGTTAGAGTTAGATTTTTCAACGTTTTATTCACGATTACAAAGCATACAACATACAGGAAGGGGGTGTTTATAATACAAATAAAACTAGCTCTTATAGCACTATTCCACTGAGAAACATTAACAACCTAAGCTAAAATATTAAGTATTAATTCTTAAATGTAAAACGAGAAACCGATAATTATAAGCAAACTTCGGCTGGCGCGCGCGCAACGGACGCTGCTGATGCGCTAACGCGCGCATGTGGCCAACACGGCTGTTATAAGCAGCACAGAAAGTATTAATATCACCGCGTCGTTGGCCGGCGCGCTGCTAAGCCGAAAAATATATAACAAGGCATCGATTTTGAGTTAACGGGGGAATTTCCACCGAACGTTCTGACTTTATAATTGTAGATTTTTCACAATAAAAGCACACTCTATATTTATTTAAAAGCCCGCCGAACATCTTCGCACTTAAAAGTAACGATTTAATAGCCGATTTTGCTATTTTATTCCTTATCGGAAACAACCGACCCAGTAGTGACGTCACTGCATACGGCGTCGGCGTCGACTCATCCAACGGCTATCAAAGAGACACACGGGTTCCACTATTTCATCGTCCTTTACGTTTTCCATCTTCCATATGCACCACGTCGGATAGATACCGCTTCGTCGAATTAATGAACGTTTTATTAATCGCGCCTTATTACAATACTTCATTTAAAATGTGCCTTCATGATTCAAACAATCTGCTCGGATCCCTTCCGTAAGGTTCGGCTCCTTACAGGGGGCCCCCTCGTCCACGCAACCACCACTGCCGGCAGGCGGCGCCACCCGTAACTTCCCTCTTATCTGTCCAATGCATAATTCTTCTGTCTCTTCGACTTCTAGCTTCTCTGGAGTGGCTAGTGACACCATCCCAGCCACCGCGATCCACCGCCAACGCTATTGGCTAATGGGGCCCCTTCACCCTCGCGACGCTGATTGGATAGCTGACAATCACGTGACATCATTTAAACGCCCGATGCATCTGGGATATCGACCAGTTATTGAGTGGTTAACTAGGTCTGGTAAAATCAAGCCAAAATGTGTCATGTTAAAAGATAGAAAATATGCAAATTTACGCAATTTTCATGAATTAAGGGTAGAAGCAAACACCTATTACTACTTATATGTACCTATGTTTTGCGGATATATACAATGTCGAATCCTGCCAACCAGTTTCCGTTTAATGTGCAAAATTTCAGCAGCGATTTGGAGAAAATCTGTCTTTAATTTTATTGATATCTTCCGAATTATTTATGACAGCATATCAAATGGTTTTATCTAACCAGATGTTCACGAAATGCGGAATTTCGATAGTGCTAAAAAGCTAGTGGGTGCAGTCATTGTGCCAGTGCGTAACAATAACATTATTATTATTTATTATGTGTGCTTTCGCATGGCAGATATGGTGTAGTTCGCGAAATACACCATCACAGTTATTTTGTATAAGTAGGGTTATAGATATGTAAATACATTAAATAGATAAATAAATAGATACATATTTGATTAAAATGTCCATATGATAAAAAATCGTAAAAATACTCGTTAAAAAGTCAGTAGAATTGTAGTAAAATGTACTAAATATATAAATAAATAATTTAAAAGGTCAATTCCACGGATTCATATTATGATGCTTTCTTATTTTGAAATATCTCGCCCCAACTATCACCACTGTTCACGGTCGAGTGTGCGCAGAGAGTCGTTGTCGGCGTGGCAACGTACCTATGCGTTGCAGATCCCCTCTCAACGTCGTCGGCACAGTCGACCCTTGTATGTCGTGACACTTGTGTCCACGGTGAAATACATTTCGATCGATCACTGAGCGGGTTATTTGGTTGCACGGAGCATGTGTCCGAATAGACTCCATCTTGCAGTTATGACGGCGTCACTGATGGGAGGGCATCGGCAACGGTGGTGCAGTGCCTCGTTAGAAATGCGATGTGGCCAATAGATGCCGATGATCTTGTGTAGATGACGACGGTGTAGGCATCCAGACGATCTAGCTCTGATTTCGCAAATCTCCATGTACTCATGTTGTACGTCAACACGGCCACGACGAAAGATGCATACAGACATAGCCGCAGTTGTACAGATATCTGTGATCGCCTAAACCACAATGTTCACAGCTTGCGGAAGGCGACGTTGGCCAGCTGCTTTCGGCGAGCAACGTCTTCGGCTTCACCGAGGAGCCACCCAAGCATGCGTGTCATACGGCAGGCCCGTAGCCAGCTTTTCACAATTGGGGGTTCACATTTTACCAATTCAGACTCCAGGGGGCGCCGCATGTGGGTTTTTTTCTTCACAATGCAGAGAGCCCCGTATGTTCACGTGGGGGATCATAACTGGAAGAACAATGAAGTGGGTGTGATGTTGGTGAACCATGTGGTTTCGTCATCTATTTTTCATCTCATATACAAACACCACATTAGCATCCCCAGCAGTCCCATAACGAGGTCGTTTTGGGGGTGCACTTTCAAACAAAGTGGGACTCACGTGGTCTGTGGAGATTGGTCCCATTTTGTTGCCTGATTAAGCCCAATTTACACCCAATTGTATTCATAAAAGCAAACACGCAGTTATAGTATGTTGTTAATATAATTGAATTATTTACTCGAAACCCTTCGCCGTGTGTGCAATTGTTTTGAATATGTTCATATTAATATAATAAACGAGGCACCGAGGAGTGTGTTATTTTTCAGAATAAACAGTTAAAATGTGACATATACAATCTGGTTTTCACTCAATTAATACATTATATTTATCTGATCTGATGTCGAAAAGTTCCACAATTTATCATAAACATACCCGGTAAATAGAACATTAGAAAAAGTGTTGTCCTCTTGTGGAATTTGAATTAAATTCTAGGTGTCAAACAGTCAAATACCATATCCTGTACACCATGCCGACTCCATGAAACGCAAACTGTATTTTACAACTATAGGGAACACAAAAGGAACATAATAATTGATAATTAAGGCCCTTCACACATTATTGCCTCCTCATAAACGATAAGTCTCCCCTTTCTGAGATCTACAAACATGCAACTAGCAACCACAATATTTCGGCAACCATACAGCCACACAATTACACGATTTCTCATCAGCACGCGCATTTTAAAATAGGTGAAGCTAAACTTTATTTTGTATTGGTTAAATACAATTATTCATCGAAATTCACGTTCAAGCTCAATAGTTGAAAAAAATTATGATTTGTATTAAGCCAGATGAGTTTGTCTACCGGGTTTGCAGCTTGTAAGAAATACACTCTTTGACAGTCAGTAGTTACTTTAATCAGCATACAAAAAGTAAAAATCCGCACCATTCGTACACTTTTTATCAGGGTTCTGATGAGAAATAATTAATTAGTTTATATGACTTAATTTATGTGCTCATAATTGTTAAATCATCGTCACCCCGTTCATTCACCAGTGTTTCGTCTGCACCTGTCACCTCTGAGTGTCTACAATTAGGAATCATAGTTTTGCGTTTGGTGTAAAACTGGCTTCTTGTGTATTTGTTACCCCATGCATTTTCATAACAGGAGACCCTGGGATAGTGTGAAGTCCTTCTGCATGGCTAATTGGATGTAATGGTCCTTTGACTCAAATTTCTCTAGTGAATTTCCTTTTCACACATGGCATTGGAGACAAACCCCTCAGCCAGGCTCCCATACATTCAGTGATGATCACTTAATAGATAACGGTTATCCCTTTATCATCTGCACAAGTCATGTTTTCTTGGCATTCCTTGTAATGCTTGAACACTATCCAGCATCTTTTAGGAGGGGGGTTAACGCTTTTTAGAAACATGGAATACAATTAGTGGTTCACATCTTAAAGATGTAATTTTGAAGGGGGGTTCACATTTTGGAGAAAAGGGGGTTCACAAAAAGGGGGTTCACGTGAACCCCCCTGACTACGGGCCTGAATACGCCACTTTTCCTGTGTGTGGTCAGCGTGTCGGCTGATACAACAACACCATAACATATTTTAAAGTAGCTTAGTAATGAGATAGTGACGCTGACTGGCCTTGACATATCTTAGTAATGAGATAATGACGCTGACTGGCCTGACATATCTTAGTAATGAGACGCTGACTGGCATGACATATCTTAGTAATGAGATAGTGACGCTGACTGGCCTGACATATCTAGGCAGTAAACGAAAGGCTTAAAAACCTAAGGTCAATGAAGCCACTACCTATGGACATTACTCATAGGTTCGTGAAGGGAGAACATATGATGTGCCATAAACCAGGACTGCGAAATGACATGTGGTCTTTACGTTCATAGAAACCACACTCGTGAGGTACGGACATGGCCCAAATGGATTAGTGGGAATAACTCTCAAGCCATCCACGCTGAAACGTATTCCTGGAAACAGTTGGTGTTGGGAGCATTTGAGGTATTCAAGATGTCGCTGGGGTGTAGGTGTGTCTGCCTGTGCTGTAGGTGTGCCTGCCTGTGCTGTAGTTTTGTCTACCTGTGCTGTAGGTGTGTCTACCTGTGCTTTAGGTGTTTGTCCACCTGTGCTGTAGGTGAATCTCCACCTGTGCTAACTATGCTGTAAGTGTGTCTACCTGTGCATTAGGGATGTCTATGTGTGCTGTAGGTGTGTAAACCTGTGCTGTAAGTAAATCTATATGTGTTTTACTTGTGTTTACCTGTACTGTAGGTGCGTCTCCGTATGCTGAATGTGTGTTTACCTGTGCTTTAGGTGTGTCTACCTGTGCTGTAGGTGTGCCACCACCTGCGCTACCTGTGCTGTAGGTCTGTCTACTTGTGCTATAGGCATAGACGCGGGAACAGGGGGCAGCTCCCCTGGAATTTCTCTGGGTGGGCAGACATATGGTTCTGCCCCCCATTAAATGTGAGCGTGAATGTTTGTTTTTGTGACGAGTGTCAATGGCGGGTGGAAATGTAAATTTTATGAGACGATTGGTGTGTATTTTGTGGACTGTGAAATGTGTGTGCAATTGGAGGGTAGACATACTGTTTTCTGCCCCCCCCCCCAGTGATAGGCGGCGTAGCGGCGAAACATTTTCAAAAGTTTTTTTTTTATTCCAGTTCCAATCATATCAGGCGTGGAGCAATATTAGACACGACATGATTCAATTAAGTACAGTAGTATGGTATTACTTGGGAGTTGGTCTTCGAGGAGGACCGCGGCGACCGTAACAGCTTCCAATCATATCAGGCGTGGAGCAATATTAGACACGACATGATTCAATTAAGTACAGTAGTATGGTGTTACTTGGGAGTTGGTCTTGGAGGAGGACCGCGGCGACCGTAACAGCTTCCTCCATATTTGCATCTGGCTGTGAACACAAAGCCTTTTTTGTAGCGGAACCACCTTCCAGTACAGATTGTAGTGCACCAGCAAATGGCTAAGTCGCTGCTCGAGCTAGGGGAGTCCAAAAAGGCACCCAAACAGGTTCAGACTTAACCCACCCCAAGAGCCTGGGATCAGCATTTTCTTCTTCGTCGTTCACTTAGACGGGAATGCATGTCGCCCTCACGAATGATGCCATCGTTCTCATAGCCTCGATATCACCATGTAGCTTTTCATTTAGGGGGATGTCATCTGGTCACGCTTGCCGCCTATGGCCATCCTGTAGTGGGCAGTGCTGAAATAAGTGCTCACTGGTCATCTGGGCTCAGCAAGACTTGTTCAGCCACGAAAGATTGCACCTTCCCCATGTATTCAGCTTGATAAGTCGCTCACTTGACAATTTGTTTACGTATGCTCAATTGACTAGCAACAATGCCCGGAGAGAATGTGAAGTTGACGCCCATCGATTGGCCCGAGTCATGATAGTATAAAATGGTCAAATAATATTTGTATTCGCACATTACGTTTTATGCTCCGAACAACTGATTTACTTACATATATTGGGTATTTTGGAAATATACAGGTCTCACGTCCTATTCTTGGGGTCGTAGATTAAATCCTGAAAGTTTGGTGCTCAAGGCTGAAGCCATCTAAGAGGGAAACGTTAATCTACTCGATTATAAAAATAGATGATACATTTTATTTTAACATATGTTGTACTTTTTGCATCAATTTGTGTGCATAATATTATATCAATTATATTATTACATGCAAATCTGCAAAGTTGTGTTTTCTTCGTTATCCACAAACATAATTAGTTGAAACCATACCAGCAAGCACACGTTCTCTTGGGGTGATCCCAGTGTTATATTGTGTAAGAGAAGGGCTCATTTTGTATTGTTTACATATTGATTTTAAGTCTATTAAGTTACATTTAGTAAGAGAATGTGGCGGATAATGTAGAACATATTGCAAGAACACGCACAAATCATCGTAGTTTGAAGGGTTAGTGCAATAGATCACAGGTAAATTGGATATGAAGATTTGTTATTCCAATAAGTGAAGTCAAGTTTATTTGTTAAGATCATCATACACATAATTACAGAGTCAGTCAAATAACAGTTTGTACACATGTGTTTATATAAACAAATGAAGAGGTGCAATCTGTATTAACAAATATAACAGTGCAATAGTACTAACAACATTAATACTACACATATTGCAAAATAATATTAATACATTTAATAACAAGAAATTTACATGTGTATAAGTGTGACTGGAATGTGAATCAAATCAAATTATCATTGTTATGATATAATAATTACAGAAAAGTAAATAACATAGAGAAAAACATGTGATAATAACATAAAATAATAAAGGTACAATTAAAATCTAAATAGTAAAAATAATACATTAGTTCAACATTTATTATTTACAGCCTGTATTGTTAGGAACTGGAATACCAGCTGTTTTGGCAATGTGTTGGTTGGTTATACAATATGCATAGTGGCGATATTACTGATTGACATCCAGGATAACACAATATTATATTACATTTCTATGCTTCAGCTGGTATATTCTGTTTCAGATAAGCAGTTACAGTTACAAGGGGTTGTCTGTTTTTGATAGTCCCAGTTCTTTAAATACCAAAGGTGTACTGTGTGAATTATATTTATTCTTATATGGATCTAATTGGTTGATTGTTGTAGTTTGTGTATTTGTTTGTCAATTTAGCTGCCCTGTGCTAATATACCATAGCTCAGGTGTGACATAAATAGCGACGAATTTGTTATCTTTAAGGGATATGTTGGTACGCCGTGTTTTATTAAGTTTATTCCACATATCCTTGATAGTTTGCTGTAGGTGTGTCTACATATGCTGTAGTTGTATCTACCTGTTTTGGAGGCCTCGCCCTCTATTATGACTCTTTGAGTTCTGTCTGTTAAAAATGATCGAATCCAGGAATTTGTTTTGCCTTGGATGCCATAGTGATGGAGTTTGTAAATCAGTTTTTTATGGCTGACCTTATCAAATGCTTTAGAGAAGTCCATCACTATGACATCCGTTTGCATGCCAGATTGCATATGGGTAACTAAGTCATGTATGAACTGAATAAGCTGTGTCTCACAAGATACTTGGGAGCGAAAGCCATGTTGAAGATGATAAAGAATGTTGTGTGAATGTGCATGTTTCATTATACTACTAACCAAGACATGTTCCATTAGTTTTGATGCTATGCATGTCAGGGAAATGGGCCTATAATTTGAAGCTATGTATTTTTGACCATTCTTGAAAATAGGTGAGACATTTGCTTTTAGCCAGTTTGTGGGGACTTCTCCTGTAGCATATGACTTCTGAAAGATTAAAGTTAGCGATGGTGCAATTTCAACAGCCAATTCTTTTAGAATTCTTGGGTTGATGTTGTCTGGTCCTTGTGCTTTATACGGTTTAAGATTTTGTAGGAGTTTTAGTACACCAGCTTCTGTAATTTCTATTTCTGGCATTTCTGGTAGTGTTGGATTGGGTAGTTTGGTTACTTGGGGAGATGGGTCATCTGTAAAGACTGATTGAAACTGCTGATTTAGTATCTCCGTTTTGGCTTTAGGGTTTGAGTGTAGGATTCCATTTTGTTTTAGAGGCGATATCGCTGTGTGGTTTGTACGGCAGTGTTTCATGTAAGTCCAGAATCTCTTAGCATAACCTTGTTTTTGTTGACTATCTTCAGTAGAGGTGACAATTTAATTTACATAGTTCCAGTAGGCAGTTCTCAGTTGTTGCTGTATAGTTTGTTTTAGATGTTTGTATTTTGGAGTGTGCTTGTGACATTTGTACATTCTGTCCCTTTTTTGCATAAGTTTCTTTAGTGTTGGTGTAATCCAGGGGTATCCGTCCCTACATGTTTGTCCTTTCATTGCTACAATAGTGTCTACCACTGATAAAATAGCAGAAACTATAAGTGGTGACCCTGACGTGATACAGGTGCATATATGTTATGTGCTTTTGCCGGAGTAACAGAGGTGAGAGAACAGCAATTAGCGAAGGAAAACATTTGGTCCATTCACATGTTTGCTCCAGCTCGTCACGGCTGAACGCACACGGGCACAACAGCATTGCCAGGCTCGCAGGTCACGCTTGACTGCACACACCGGCTTTGTCGCGTTACGCTAGACTGCATACGGTCGCACCTCGTGTTCGGTCGTGTATGGCAGATCTGCCTATATGGTACATACAAGCCAAACTATTGGGATGGCTGAGCGTCTGCAGACGGTTCTATCGCGTCGATCGTCGGCTAAGAGACGCATAACGATATATTGCTACCCGATTTGAAAGAGGAAAGCGTGAAAGATGAAAGCGATGCTTGTGAAACAGTGCAGGATCTTTAAAAAAACATGCTGGGAGCTGTCGAAAAATTTCGCGAACTCGATTTACAACTCTTGCCGTTGTTGGAGGCTACAAAACTGAGCGATGCGTCTCCAGGAAAACGGACAGTGAATAAGGACATTAAGATGTCTGAAACCTACATCACCAAAATTGTTTATGTTCGAAGCAAACCGCTACCTTGAAACTCATCCTGCCCCTCCTCTACTCGCCACGTCGTCAGTAGTCAACACGTCGAGCAATTCGAAGGGGAACAAGATTCTATTTCATTCAAAGACGCACGAAGACTGTCGGTTGCGGTTCCAACAGATGGAAGACGTCTTCAGTGTGCAGGGTATAACGTCGCAAATGAACAAGTTTGCGGCACTTACTACCCTGCTGTCAGAAGAAGACACATTCGTTATACGCGATCTCACAATGATGGGAGAGGAATGTCCGGCAAACGTTTTCGATGCGACGAAGACTCTCTTCATTGCTTACTACGAGCTAACCGTCAAGAAGTAGAACGCATGTTCCTCTCGCATTTTGGCTTCTCTGGAACATACATTAAAACTTTGAAAACTGTATGAATGATACGTTAAATCTTACACACAGGAGGCTTATTGAAAACATTCAGATAACTATGAAACAAGTGGTGCGCGGCACACTTAAAACATCAATGTTAACTGTGGAAACGTAGCTTATGGGTCATTACGACCACGCCAGTGGCTCATATGGTGGTACGACTTACGGGTGACTGAACACGGCGGCAGAGGTCGTGAGCTTACGGGTGTTTACGTTCCCCTTCGCTCCACACGAGGAGCGAAGGCGAACGTACAACAAGACGTACAAGACGTACAGGTACATCCCGACTGGTCCTACTACCGCTACTCCTACGACCGCTGAAGTCCGTTTTTGGTCTACCCTCTGCTTACTAACCGCGTTACAGCTAGAGGCGCATCTAAGCCCAACTGACGTAGGACAGCATTTCCTCTTTGTGTCAGCAGTGTTTTGGCGTAGACAGCAATCGATCGTTACACGTCCACCGGTCCCATGGTGACTCCGTCCTCGTGGACCACGCGCTTGGCATAGAAGTAGGTCAAAGCCGCACGTTCCTGGATGTACGTCAGCACGGACGAGTGATTCACCCGGAACCCGCGGTTCTTTCCGCTTCCGCTCCGTCGATTGGTCAGCACGTCCAGGAACGCCTGCTTGTCGATGGTGTTGAGTCATTTGTTCAGTCCCTTGGTGCTGTACGTGTCGACGCGACCCGGACAATAGTATGTCTTGCTGCACAGACCCAGGAAACAATCGCCGTGGGTACATTTCCCAACTTGTTGATGTCCGCGATCATGGCCTTGTCAGAGTGGACGTCTCCCTCGCGACGTGCAGCAGACACTGCCTCGCGGAATCGTCGTAAGCAGGCGACCGGTGTGTACTAGATGTCCTGGTAGACGTGGGACACCTCGAGTCCGTGTCCAGGTACCATCGCAAGAGAGGTGTGGCGAGCAAGATATTATCTCCACGATAACGTCCGACGAGCATGCGAAACGTGGTTGCCATGATGTCGTGTTCTTCGGTGTATCGACGCATGAACGGTCCGAGGTCATCGCGGGCCAAGTGGATGTTCTTGAAGATGGGCTGACTCTCGGCAAAGTGTGCTCGCATTTCTTCCGGTACACGAATGTCGCGCTGAATCATTCCGAACAAGGTGCCGTTGAGAACGACTGTCAGGACCTGTTGTGACGTCATACTCCATCGCACGTGTCGGCGGCGGGGAAAGGTGGCTTCCAGAAACAGTTTCACGCACGGATGGCGTATCGTGACCTTCCACTCGCATTCCCACAGCTCGACGACCCTGACAAAGTGACGAAGGTAGGCCGTGTTCTCTCGCATTTCGGCGAGCAGTTGAGCCATGGGTTTCCCATTGACCTCGTTGACATCACGATCGGTGCATGGACATCCGTGGTAGAAGCATCCGTGAAACTGATAGGCCGTCTTTGTTTCGCTGTGATGGAAACTGCGACGTAACGAACCAAGACTTGAAGTCGAATGTGGCACGACAGGGGAGTTGCGCAACCACTCGGGAACACGAATGTTTTCGTCGTCCAAACGCTGGTAGACTCCGCCCGGATAGATTTTTCGCACACCTCCCGTATACGTGCGCTCGTGCCTCTCCAGTTTGAGTATGTTTTTCCATAACGTCTTGTATGTAGGAGAAGTGTGTCTCGTGGAGATTGACGTACAACGTGTCGGGATAGTGACACAACGAACGACACACGAGTTGCGTTCTTTCTCTGGTTCGATGAGTGTGTAGACGCTTACGTTGGTCTCAAAGGTGGTCTCGACGCGATAGAGTTCGTCCATTGTCGCCCCGTCAAAGTCTTTCATAGCCACTCCGTCTCGATCGTACTTCTCGTAGAATACCTTCCCATTGAGTTCCAGGCGGTGTAGGTCACAACCACGATACAGAGCCAGGAACCGGAAAAGACATAGATTGTCGGTGTACCTCTTGGAGTGGTTGGCTCTCTTTCAAGTCCGATGAAGGCTTTGTTCTGTTTGACGTAGCTCAGCAGTGTGACGTCCACACATCCTATCGGATGGTCTACGATACGGTTGACGAAGAATGTGACATTCGTGTCCACCTCGCATACATATTGACTGTCCGGACGTTGATTGATCACCCACTGCAACACGTCTGTTTCTCGGATACGCTCCAGAAATGCGTCAAAGTCTTCGGTGTTGGTAATAAGACAAGGTTCATCCAGGTAACGACCACAACAGTTGCAGGACGAATGATGATATCTGTATCGGCCAGTGATCTTGTTCCTCACACGAAACCATAACTGAGGTTAATTGTGATCGTGTGCGTCTGTTCGCGGAACATGATTTTCAGTGACGTTTCTAGAACAGACGTATCCGGTGTTGACACTCTGTAATTGTACCTGGATTAAACAGTTCCTCTGGGCACGTGGGTTCGGATAGCCGACCAGTGGTCTCGAACGACGTCTCGCAGTTCCCTAGACAGAGTGTCGGCGAAGGGAGTCGTGGCGGAGGACGAAAGGGGTGGTCGTCGTCGTTGCTCACACGCGGTCGCTCTTCACGTCTCGCTCGCTTGGGTAACGGTGGGTCGGTGACCTCTTCACGTGTGCTACATACCGACTTAATATGACGTAACAAATGGTCACGTCTCGTGAATTCTCAGCGGTGTGTATCGCTTTTCTGTATTGGTATCCTGCCACATGACATCCTCATGTGACGTAACAGGTGATATCGTCTCGCGAAGTCTCTTGTACATGTCGGACAGCGGTGCATAGTGCCTTTCGGTGTTTCGTCAGATGGCGCCACTCGTGACGGTGGTTTGCTGTAGGCATGGTCGTCAACTTGTGGTGACTGGATCGACGGTGATGAATGAGTCAGCTGTATGTGACGTTGTAAATCGTCGTATGTATGGAGGACGATGGCGCAGTGGCGACAAACGTGCTTCATCTGCTGTATCTACCTACAACTGACGGACGAGTGATCCTGGCATGTTTCTATATATATCAAACACTGCGTGACGTCGTGTAAGCGTGTGGACGGTGGCTACATGTGCGCTATGGTGCAATGATTATGCACGATTGGATAGAGGTGTCAGCAGGTGACGAAGGTGGATAGATGTCAGCGTGTGGACAGAGGGGGCGTGGCTACGTATAAACCGATGACTATACACTGTTGTATCTGGATCTTCAGTCTCAGGTAGGCGTGTGAACTAAGAGATATATAGTGCATACGTGCACGCCTTTGTCCTCTCATCACTCCTTAATTATCCTTATGTCCAATCTCAAGTAGGTGCGTGTGTGTGTGTGTGTGTGTGCGTGTGTGTGTGTGTGTGTGTGTGTGTGTGTGTGTGTGTGTGTGTGTGTGTGTGTGTGTGTGTGTGTGTGTGTGTGTGTGTGTGTGCACCCAGTCAGAAGAATATACCGCAAAGTCACTCTTCAACGTGAAACATCAACGAACGACGGAGAAAGGGATTACATGTACCTTTACTATACTTCTACGATACTAACAATTACAATATTCAAACCGAAAACTATAAAACCAATAATGATACGCAACTAATATTCTGATAAGTAATTGTTGGCTTACTACTGTGTGACAACTCGAGGCGCCTCTAACCCGAACTGACGTAGGGGCGCATTTCCTTTTTGTGTCACTGCCTTACGACAGATACTTTACAACTGCATATCATCATCGTACATATTTCTACGGAGTGTAGCGACAACGTAATAAATGTGTTGATCGCGGATGATATTCCGCGCAAGTTCATGACAGATGTGACGTATGACCTCTATCATAGTCTTTGATTTGGAGACATATATAACGTTGGCTAATCATCCTATCACTCGCTCTATGTCCCGCATGCATTCGAGGGGCGGTGCATAACCCAACGCCGTAACATCAAGGAAAGTGGCCCAGATGATATGTCCATCAGGACTTAGAGCGAGTGTCGACATGTCACTCCGTAGGGCTGAGTAGTCCGATATTGGAGCGCTTTCGTCGTCGTCGTCGTCGTCGTCGCATGTCATATGTGGGGGTGTTAGATAATAGAGGTGTCATG